>NW_021037692.1:0-18373 GCF_004153795.1 Camellia sinensis | reverse complement strand
AGGCACTGTCGGCCTGGGCTCAGACTGAATTTTTTACTATTGGGCCAGCCTTACTCCTCCAAATATGGCCACCACAACTTGGGCTGTTTTCACAAGAAAGGATAACAATCAATTAGGGTTGGTAACCATTTTATTCAGTTTTATATTTATAAAATTTTTAAAATTATCATAAAAATTTATTTGATAATTTTTTTTGTATATAAATGGTTGTCTCGGTTGTAAATTTTAAAAAAAACGTAAATTTAAAAAATGAGTTTACCTTGGTTTTTTAAACAGAAATTTAAAAATTTGACTAATAATTTTTTTTTTCCAATTAATTTTTTTTCAAATAATTTTTTTCCAAATATTTTTTTTCAATTAACTTTTTTTCAATCTTTTTTTCAAATTATTATTTTTCAATTAATTTTTTTTATTTATATGTGATTGATCCCTTGTCATAATATAAAACATAAATATAAATATTTTAGAGTTGAACAAACATATTTTTTAGTTTTGTTTTTAAATTTTTTTTAAACATTTTGTTCAACAAATGCGTTTGTAGTTTATATTTTTCAAAATAAACAAACTAGTTTATAAATTTTTGTAAACACAAATAAAAACGTAAACGTTACAAATGCTACCTTTAGCTTCTTAGTTT
This sequence comes from Camellia sinensis, assembly GCF_004153795.1. Classification (NCBI taxonomy): domain Eukaryota; kingdom Viridiplantae; phylum Streptophyta; class Magnoliopsida; order Ericales; family Theaceae; genus Camellia; species Camellia sinensis. The sequence continues at coordinate 17,736 of NW_021037692.1, read as the reverse complement.
TTAAGACACATCTTCCAACCAAGTAACTAAACATTTTCCTATGTAATATTATCTAAAGTATATATTTTATTTTACCTATCAACTGTTTCTTATTTTTACTCCAACCATACTTTTATTGAGCTATTCATCCAAAATACTTATTACTTTATAAATGTCACATCAAGCAACAAAGATGGAGGGAATGATCTTAATATGTTATGGTAAATTACATTGACACCCTCTTGAGGTTTGGTCCATTACTACTCACCTCCCTTGATGTTTTGAAAATTACATTTCTCACCCATGTGGTTTAATAATCTCATTTCAAAAAACCCCCCTGATTATAAAAAGTAACAACTCCTAGTAGAAAAAGAAGAAATTACATTAAAAAAAAAAAGGTAAGGAAAGGGGAAAAAAGAGAAAGCAAAGCAAAGCAAGTAAAAAAGAGGAGTGATGATTCAATGTCTTCACTTCCGTCTAAAATATTATAATAACAGGGGGGTAGTTGTAATTACAAACGTCAGTGGGGTGTATGTACTAAACCCAAATCCTCGGGAGTGTAAATGTCATTTACCCTAATGATTAGAATAAATTTTGCCTAACTTGAAGTGCTAACTTCATGTAGTTAGTGAATGTGGCGAGCTAAATGCCTATCATTTATACTAGTGCATTGGAGTTAAAAAAAAATGAGTTTTTAGGCATTTTGACTAACAAATTTATGCCTAATGGATTGAAGGGCTATTTTGATTACAGTTGTGAAGGAATTTGTTGGATAAAAAATTCTAAAAAAATTCTTTTTTTCTCTCCATAATTCTTTTTCATATTTAGATTCAAATAAAATCTAAAGGAAAAATAATAACAGTCCCTTTACAGAGCCCGATAATCGATGCTCGAATGGTGGCGCCAGAACCCAAAACGACGTCGGTTTTGGGTTTAATTTTTTTTTTTTTTTCTTTTTTCTTTCTCGCCAAGAGAAGAAGAAGGAAGAACAAGAGAAGAAGAGAGCGAAAGGCAGAACCCAGAAGAAGAAGACGAAGAAAGAGAAAGAAGAAAAGGAAGACAGAAAAGAAGAGACAGAAGAGAGAGGAACAACCGAGCAAAATCAAAACCAAACAAAACAAAACCCGCAAATCATCAAAAACAAAACCCAGCAAAATTTGCAAGAAAAAAAAAACTACTGAACATCACATCATACATTTCCAAGCAAAAAAAAATAAAATTAAAATTGTCGAATCCAGATCCACAAATCCTGATCTACAATCATTCATCACAAATCACTTCAACCAGATCCACTAGAAAGAAAAGAAAGAAACAACAATCCATCATCCATAATCTAAAATTGGTCTGCTTCATGTCTTCCTCCTCCTCCTCCTTCATCACTGTCTTCTCTCTTCCTCTTCTTTTCTTCCTCTTCTCTTGTCCCTCTTCCCTCTTTTTCTCCTTCTCTCCTTTTCTCTCTCTCTCTCTCTGCGTTCGAATGCCAAGAAAAAGAAAAAGAAAAAAACAAAAAAAAGTGAACCAAACGACGTCGGTTTTTGGTTCGAGCCGATTGAGCAACAGTTTTCGGGCCTCAACATTTTTGAATAATAAATATTTAAATATTTTTGGCCGAACGTAGTCACTGAGTAGATTGAGATGCTCTTCCATTTTACTAATATTTAATGTTTGTAAAATAGCTCATATTAAACTCATCTTTATTGCTGTTAAAAAAAATGATCTTTATGTCAATTAAACAATTAATTCAACAAATTGAGGTATTTTTTTTATAACTATTAATTGTAATACAATCTTAATATTTACATTTGAAATTTAATAAACCTTTTATAACATGTGTTCAATTGCATTAATTATTATGTCATTTTTTTTTTTTAGTTATGATAATTTTTTATTTATTATAATATTTTTGTTATGGACTCATAGTGTTTTCAATTAACCATGTAACACAGAAAGGAATCCAGGTTTGTCTTGCGGAGCCCAATTGTATATGATACATCCTTTTTAAAGAAGTCTATAGAGGACACCATAACCAACTTGCTTGTATTGTAAAAAGAAATTCCTAATTGAGATGCTTAGTACATTTTAAGAAGGTATTTATCTATTATTTTATAAAGATATACTATATACTATATTATTGTGGTTTTCATGCTGGCTCTGCCTTACTTGGACCTTGGTAAATGTTCCACAAAGAATTGGAAGCACTTATAGTCGAGATGTCTGTATATTTTACTTATTGATGTCTAACAAATATTTTAAAGGGTTAATACAAAAAACTTCAAAGGTTTAACGTGTTTTGAATTTAAACTTTAAATTTTTTAATTTTGAAATTAATTTTGTAGTTCTTTTGTGTCACAATGTAAGTCCTCGCATCCTCCTTCCCCACCTCCGTTTCATGAGAAACTGAAAAGCATTTAGTACCAAACCAATCCAAACGATTGCCATTAGAGAGAATAGTAGAAATTTTTTTTTTTGACATATGCTTTCTTATTTGTTTTATTAAAACCTTCTACCCTCCACTTTCACCCACCGTCACTACCACACTTACATCTACTCTTAACTCCTAACCTACTACTTTCATCCCAATCCTATTTGCAGCTCTTGGCCAACCTCCTCCTCCAGTGCCACCTTCAGTCCTCCCTCTATCTCTGCGCAACCCTCCATCTCTCCCTAAACCCAATCTCAACTCCTCATTCCCCTCTCCGTTCCTCCTCCTCCTCTCAATTGGACGAGGTGCCAGCCTCGCTGCTTCTCGTTCGGACAACCAGTGCAAGAGATACCTGGGGTTCAGTTTTTTTCCAAACATGAGAGTCAGCAGTCCATGATACATCTCGATCGAACCACTAATCATTGTTTGATTGGTCTATCACCAAACAGAATGCGCACGCGCTCGGTGCGCCGCGAGAGAGAGAGAGGAGAGCTGAGGAGATGAGAAGGAGAAGAGAGTGAGTTAGGGGTCGTTGTTGCTATTGAGTTGAAGAAGAAGAGAAGAACTAGGTTACAATTGTAGATCGGAGCGATTGAGCAATGTGGGTTGAGATCAGAAAAATGGCCAAGGCAGCGGGTGTAGGCGGTGGTCGTAAGGTAAGGAGGGATATGGGCGGTGGTAGTGGCGAGAGAGAGTCGAGGGTGAAAGGGATTGCGCCCGGTAAGGAAGTGGTTCAGTGGTTGCATCGGTGTGGGAAGCAATGGAATGATTGCCGAAAAATAGAAGTGGGGGTGGCTGGACAAAGTGTGGGGAATTAGGGTTAGGTTTGTAACGTGGGGGTGAGGGTAAAATGAGGTATTCCATTTTTATTAATTAAATTAACACATAAGTAAATGACATGTGGCAAAGAAAACAAACAATGTTCACCCCCTTTCCCCATCCCCGTTGACCCCTTCTCTCTCATATGGTTACCTTTTCTTTTTTCTTTTTTCTTTTTTTCCTTGCTCCATCCCAGCTACCCCGCCACTGTGGCAAAGGGGGTGAGGGGGTGACTCCAAAGGGGGTCCCAAACTTATTCAAAGAAAATATTTTTGTTACTCTCTCTAACGGCATCGTTTTGGGTTGCGTTCTTTTGGTCTATAAAGATGACTTTCTCCGTTTAACTTCGGAAACAGAAATGCACGAGGGTTTACATTTTGTATACGGAATAGAACTATAGGGTTTTATTGTCAAAATTAAACTTAGGTTTAATTGTAAAACACTAAATCTTGGTGATTTGTATTTCGTAATTTGCTCCAATTTTTCGAATTAATTCAATGTAATGATAATTTTTATAACTATAATTAAAAACTATAGTACATTTATTAAATAATTTAGAATAAAAAATACATTCCAATCTGTGATCGATTACTTCACTATTCACTTAATTCACATCCATAATGACTGAGGACTCCTAGTAGGGATGACCCACAACTTCACTGTTTTTGGATTGATGGACTTTTTATTTTTATTTTCTTTGACTTTGCAATTACAAGCCCACGTGGGGGGTGTACCAGCAGTGTTGTTCACCATTCTTCTGTTTGTTTGTTTTGGTTTGAAGAAATATTCGTCAAGTTCTAGCTCTTTGTCTTGTCACATTTTTTTTTTATCATATGTGATGTGTATCGTTTGTTCAATGAACTATTTGGCATTTTGGCTGGTCTTCCCACGTGAAATTGCTCAATTGACTTAAGTAAAAAAAGCAATAGCCACATTATCCGTTGGGCTTCTAAACTATAGCTATTGTTGGCTTATTTTGTGATTGATATCTAAGCCCGTGACGTTTGGTTTAATCTAGTGCCTTGTAGATATTACTTTAAGATGCGGTAGGGGAAAAATTTTAAACAATTTGGTGATTGAACAGCACACGACGCGTTTAGTTATATAACAATTAAATATCTACAATATGGAGCAAAAAAAAAAAAGCACAAAAAAAAGGATACAATTTAAGGTCAATTTATTCCAATTGGTTTCAAAATGTCGAATCATTACATGAATTGCTGGGTGGAGAAATCTATTTATTTAATTTTGCATTTTCAAAATAGATTTTGATTTTATATTATTATGATCATTTTTAATTTTTAATTAATTTTTATTTTTATTTTATTTTTAACTATACCTAGTAAATGCACTTAAACAGTAAATATTTATATTGAATATAAAATTCAATTTTTCTACGAGCTCGAAATAAAATGTATTTTTATTGTTATATACATATTCTTATTCTCACTCATTTGCGAATTTACATTATCATTAATATATTTGTATTTTTAAGGTATAGTGTGAAGTATAATTATGTAGGATTTTGACCGTATTAGATAAAAAAAGCTACTAATACGTCAGAGTCTATGTTCATAATAGTGATATTAAAAATTATACAATACCTCATTATTTATATTTAGTTATGACCAAATTGTTCGTTGTGAGAGGATCTTAATTTAAGAGTCCTAGAGCCCTTAGTTAATTGTAGCCTAGTTGTATTGTAGTATTACATCGGCTCAAAGTCGCATTAGTATTATGTCGCTTCTCGATTCGGCCCTCTGGTTTTCGCTCCTACGTAATCGATTCGTGTCTGCGTGTGCGCGTATCGCTCACTGCATCCTCAGGAGACGTCACAGTTGTGGTCCGATCGTAGGATGTGGGTTGTGCGTAGAGGTTTTGGGGAGTTATGGAGTAGACTGGAGTTTGCGCTAGATATAATGTGATCAGTTTAATCATAAATCGTGATCTTTGTATGATGGTATTTGCTGTGCGGTAGATTTTTAGTATTTTTGTGATTATAATTAATTGGGATTGATATAATTATTGTACATATCTTAATTTGTGTGTAGTACGATATATATTTTACTTTGTTATTTTATTAATCGCTAACAATATCAAAAGAGTACATCTGTCATTCCTAAAGTATATAATAGGCGGAGCATTAGAGGTGAAATTTATCTATTAAGTGATATACGACGAAATTAAGACTTTAAATCGTGACGAGCAGGCGAATCAATAATCAATGATTAATGGGCATCAAATGATTTACGTGAATTGTTTGATTTGCTCTCTTATATTACCTCAATGTGTTACTAATTGGATCGAATTGATTTGAGCGGGTAACTCAAGTTGTGTCTTGCAACTGTGTGATGTTGGAAAATTTTAGATTCCCTAGATGTTGATTTGTGTTTGTCATCAATTTTTCAAGCAGACTATAACAATCCCCAATCGACTTAAGACAATCGACAAACGATTTTTACGTGAAAAATCCCATTGGACCTTCCCAATTGTTGATAAAACACGAGCACTAGTACAAACAATTCACTAAGAGTTATAAAAGAAATTACCAAGATGCTGTCATTACTAGTGATCCATGCGTTGAATATACTCGACGATAGTTGAGTCAAACCATTTCGTTACGTGCTGTAGCTATTAGAGCCTGCACCCATCATCTTATTTCACCGGTGAAGTTCGAATCTTTGCCCGATGTAGAGCACTTCCTGAAGTCTTGGACTCTCGACAAGTTTCTGGATTACGTGCAATTTTTGCAGCATGTCTAAGTCTGGACAAACTTCCTGTTATCACACACGTTGACGTAGTCTTCTGACTATTCATGGTGATTTGAGGTGCTTCTTTTGTGTGATTCCTTTACTAGTGCTAACGTTTGAATAACATAGATTAAACCAAACCTATGTCGTAATCGGTTTTTACTTTTCTTAACTCGGCTGAGCATTGTAATGATACATGCTATCAAGAAGCATCCTAAAGAGAACATGTCTCGCTCATAATGTCATCCTCTAGACAGCATATTGACTCTAATGGCTCTTTTAGAAGATCGAGAAAAGAGAGATACTTGTGGATTGATAGTTTGTGAGTGTTACGACGGTTTTTGGTGACTGTCAGGAGCTAGTCTATCAAGATTGATTAACTCTTATTATACGTCAATCCTCTCCTCTCAAGTTGACTCCTGAGTATTGTTAGGTTAAATTGACATAGTCTCTGAAAGCTGAGATCAATTATATATGGTCAACGCGGAGAGTCAAGTCTCTATTCTTCTTTTTGGACAATAGGAGTAATATAAGAAGTAGCAATTCTTTAATAGAAATCTAATAGAGTAATATTAACTTGACTTTACTCTGGGACCACACCACGATGTTATAGATCTTGTTCAGCGCAGTTTGCACGCTCGCGCGTGGGATTAGCATGTACTAGTTAAGATTTGCGACGTTAGGGCGCAGTTGATATCTCCATTTCATCCTTATTTATGATCTAGTGAATTGGACTTTGTCGTAAGTGCATGGTTTACCTCAGTTAGGCCATACGCTTTTAAAACTTTCGTCGTATCGAGAAGCTGACGACATATAGATCTTGGCAATTTGGTTTGTTATGTACTACTATGGAGCTTGGTCGCTGATGAACCTCATGAGGGCGGACTTAATGTTATTACCTTTAATCACCTTGAGTCGAGTTGATGACACGTGCGTGTGCGTGAGTAGGCTTCTCCGGCCATCGTTCGAATCACACTATGTCAAGCATACCCTTGTTTCAGGGCCTCGACATCATGTAGACTGAGATTTGTTGGTGTAGGACCTTTGTGTTATACTCCCTACTTGGGTGCGCATAAGTCAGTAGGGTCATGTGTCTTAGAAGTGTATTTGTTTCGCGTCGCTTTAGTAGGTCCACTATAGATATGTGTCGCTAAAATTATATGTGGGTGTGAAGGAACTTAGTCTTATGAATAGCTATAGCGGTCTCTTTGATCGTCGTCAACATTTAGTAAAATCACAGTGTACCTAAGTGATCTGAGTATGCTCATGAGTCTTGTGTTGTCTCCCATATGTTCGCAATAAATGATTTAATCAGTGAGATGATTCTATATAAGACATAAATATGAGTGTTGAGGACGTCAATTAGTAATAAGAGTACATGTCTGGATAAGGTGTATTTTGTGTTCAACGGTGTTTGGCCAAGAGTAGAGTAAAACGACTAACGAGTAATCATATGTTCGAGTTTTTTTAGCATAAACTCTATTGATGGAAGTGTAGTAATATGGATGCTCGTAAGTGATTTGATTTTGAATAATGTGAAAATATTGCCTTTTAATAGTCACCACATCGATACGGATCTTATATGCCCCATGATAGCCCTCAGTGAATATTGTGTTTAAATATAGGTCTGATAATACTTGTTTTGTTTATTTTTATTTTTTTTTCTATTCTAATTGTGGTAGGTCAGGATCTCAGAAGTTGCGCAAAATGGTGTCCCGGGTGGAAATTGCACTCCCTGGGTTTTCACGCTTGGTTCCGGAAGTTCCCCCCTAGCTAAGAAGCCCTCCATAGTCAAAATTTTTAACTCTCCTGCTAATTTGTTGTGACTACAATAAGATTTTATTTTTTGGGAGAGTGAATTTATATGGGTTAGGGTGGAGAGACGCGAGATATCTAGGAATAGCTGCCAATGGGCTGGCGATCTGTAACCGTTAAGCGGCTCTTCTTTATGTTACTCTTAATTAAGATTGTGAGTTAAGACCTTAGGTTCTATAGCGCACTGGTTGTTTGTTTATGCGAAGTGGTCTTGCTAAACAGAAAAGTTGAGCTGGTTAGCGTGAGAGCATAGTGGTGTAGTAGGAGTATGGCAATTGGAACGGCCTGACCGGGGACCCGACCCCGAATGGATGGGTTTTTCCTCGAATAAAAACTTCCCACGGGCCGGGATGGTATTAAAAAAATCAATCCTCGATCATTTTCAGGCTGTGGCGCATATCGTTGCGTCATGCAAACCTTTCGGGTCATGTGCAATATAGGGGTGGAAGCATGATCTTCTTTCCGTAGTAGCCCTGACTTGGGTCCTGCATTAACGTTATGTGATTTTTTTTTTTTAAATGTATTCTTTAAATTTAAATGTTTTATTTAAAAAAAATATAATTTAAACTTTACAAGTAAAACAATATGAACCAAGATAAGTAATGTTATATGATACTTCAAAACTAACTGATAATTCTTCGATGTTATACTAGTTGGTACGCACATGCATCGCTTGCGCTATTTCTCTATTTTTTTTTTTTTTATGTGTACAGAATTTTATCACACAAACATATATGAGAGAATTGTGTAGGTTTCTATAATTGAATTCTTCGTGGTTAGAAAATTTTTCATATACTCCGGTTTTCGTTTGGGAACAGATTATTTTTGTAATTTTTAATTAAAATATGAGATAAAAAAAAATTAGTATGTTTAGAATTACTTTTTTAGTTTTTTTATAAAAAGATGTGCAAAAATAGAAAAGAAAATAGAATTTTTACTTTTTAGTAATAAATTATAGATTTTTGATTTTTTTAATAACTTTTTAATTTTTAGACTAAAACTATTACATGCCAATGAGAACTCATGAGTAATATATATATATATATATATATAATATTAGTGTTGGAAGTTGGTTGTGTTCGAATTGGATCAAGTGGCTATATAGTAATGTTGTATATGAATAATCAACAAATTTAATAATTAATTGTGAAGCTAAAATGAAAAATAGCCCTAGCTTCTTTAGCTCATTTATTATTATAATTTTTCTAATGCATTTAAAAAAAATAAAATATATTAATTTTAAATTCCTAAATTTGGTAAAACAATTCAATGGATATTAATATTATTAATCAATTATAACATACATGTTAAAGCACATGTCCAGCATCCATGCATGTGTAACACTACCATGGTCCAATGTGGAAGCATATGTATAGCTCATTAACATCGCTGGTTTCCCAACCAAGGCGGTGTGCTTGAGAAGTGTGATGTGACTGGCACTCTGCAAAGAGAATAAAATAGCCTTTGGGAGAGAGAGTGGATATCATGTAAGAGCCAGGGAAAATTTTATGGCGTGTATTGTTGCCACTCTATGCACCAAAAAATATATAGTTTTATATAAAAATTTGTTATATTAATTACAAAGTAATAATTTTTATTATAAAATTGAACGTATTAAAATATTCAAAATTTGTGGTTAATATTATAAAAGTTTTGTAATTTGTGTTACGATATTTTTGTTACGTCATTATAATAATATTAACATTTTTGTTAATTAATATTATAAAATTTTTGTGATAATTGTAGGGGTGCCACATCACACCGTAGGAGAACCCAAGAGCCCAGGCATTATGATATTGGTGCTACTCATAACTGCTACATAATTGGATTGGTTTTATTTTAAATGTTTAATGTACATTATTTGATATGATTTTATTTTTATAGTTAATTAGGTGAGATTGCTTAAACAAATTTTTAAAAAAATAACAATTTATTTAAAAGCTGGAAAAAAAACAATTTTTAACTTGCTTTTTAATTATTAACTTCTAACTTAAGTAAAAAACACCAAACATCCTCCTATATATATTACGCAGTACGTCGTACAATGCATGAGATTTCACTTTCCATCTCGGTGTTTGGGAGTCGGTTTGTTTTATGAAAAAATTATTACTACAGCCGTCTCGTGTATCACGTAAGTCATTACTTTTCTTAGAATAATGTTTGAGGGTCACAATTTTTTCTTGGCTCAAATGGCTCAAAAACTGTTAAAACGACGTCGTTTTGGCATGTTTTGTGTTCAAAACGACGTCGTTTTGGATGTTTTGAGCTCCAAAAACGACGTCATTTTGGACAGTTTTTGCAGGCCATTTGAGCCGACAAAAATTGTGGCCCTCTACCATTAGCCCTACTTTCTTATATGCTGAGATTACTTTTTGTTAGCTAGCTTGTTGGGACAAGAATTTTTTTAGTAATTTTTAATTTTTTTGACTAAATATGATGTAAAAAAATTAGTATGTTGAGATAATTTTTTAATTTTTTATATAAAAGATTGTACAAAAAGTAAGAGAAAAATGAATCTTTGACTTTTTGTATAAAGTTGTTGATTTTTTGATTTTTTTAGTACTTTTTGTGTTTTTAAGCCCTAAAAAAGTAATTCTTTGCCAAACGAGGCCTTGTTTTTATGTTTTTTAGTGATTTTTTTTTAATTTTTGTTAAAAAAATTGGCTTCTAATTATATTCAACCAGAATGAACAAAAAATTAATTATTTAAAAAAGTATTCAAAAAATTCAGAAAAGAAAAAAATAAGGCCAAAAATAATGATTTTAATTTTTTTTTTTGAAATTTTTCAAAAAAAAAATAACATAATTTTTTTTTTAAACAATGTCAGGCTGTAGACAAAAAAAATGAAAAAATGTGACTTATTTCTCTAATCTTCCAAACAGCCAATTTTTCTCAAATAAAAAAAAATAGAGAAGAAAAAATCTTAAATTATCTCTCTCATTTTAATTAATCACATTTTTTTTCAACTCTATAAAATCAATATTTGAAGGAATTGGGTGGCAATAAAAGCTTGATAGAGTGCAATCCAAAAAAATAACTCCACTCCACCAATAAATCAAGAAGGCTAAGCCTCTGTTTGGGAAGTGGGTTGAGTGTTTTGACTTTCTAATTTTTTTGGACTATTTTAGTCCGGGTATAATGAGGCCACTGTCGGCCTGGGCTCAGACTGAATTTTTACTATTGGGCCAGCCTTACTCCTCCAAATATGCCACCACAACTTGGGCTGTTTTCACAAGAAAGGATAACAATCAATTAGGGTTGGTAACCATTTTATTTTCAGTTTATATTTATAAAATTTTAAAAATTATCATAAAAATTTATTTGATAATTTTTTTTGTATATAAATGGTTGTCTCGGTTTGTAAATTTAAGAAAAAAACGTAAATTTAAAAAATGAGTTTACCTTGGTTTTTTAAACAGAAATTTAAAAATTTGACTAATAATTTTTTTTTCCAATTAATTTTTTTTTCAAATAATTTTTTTCCAAATATTTTTTTTCAATTAACTTTTTTTTCAAATCTTTTTTTCAAATTATTATTTTTCAATTAATTTTTTTTAATTATAATGTGTATGATCCCATTGTCATAAATAATAAAACATAAATATAAATATTTTAGAGTTGAACAAACATATTTTTTAGTTTATGTTTTTAAATTTTTTTTAAACATTTTGTTCAAACCAAATGCGTTTGTAGTTTATATTTTTCTAAAAATAAACAAAAACTAGTTTATAAAATTTTTGTAAACACAAATAAAAAACGTAAACGTTACCAAATGCTACCTTAGCTTCATTAGTTTTTAAGAACATCTCCAACAGTAATAAACATTTTACCTATGTAAATATTATTATAAGTATATATTTTATTTTACCTATCAACTGTTTCATATTTTTACTCCAACCATACTCTTTATTTGAGCTATTCATCCAAATACTATTAACTTTATAAAATGTCACATCAGCAACAAAGATGGAGGGAAATGATCTTAATGATTATGGTAAATTACATTGACACCCCTTGAGGTTTGGTCCAATTACTACTCACCTCCCTGATGTTTTGAAAATTACATTCTCACCCATGTGGTTAATAATCTCATTTCAAAAACCCCCCTGATTATAAAAAGTAACAACTCCTAGTAGAAAAAGAAGAAATTACATTAAAAAAAAAAAAAGTAAAGGAAAGGGGAAAAAAAGAGAAAGCAAAGCAAAGCAAAGTAAAAAAAGAGAGAGTGCATGAATTCAATGTCTTCATTCCGTCTAAATAATTATAATAACAGGGGGGTTAGTGTAATTTCACAAACGTCAGGGGGTGATATGTATTAAACCCAAATCTCAGGAGGTGTAAATGTAATTTACCCTAATGATTAAATACATTTTGCCTAACCTTGAAGGCTAACTTCATGTAGTTAGTGAATGTGAGTCGAGCTAAAATGCCTAATCATATACCTAGTGCATTGGAGTTAAAAAAAAAAGTGAGTTATGTTAGGCATTTTGACTAACAAATATTATATGCCTAATGGATTGAAGAGGCTATTTTTGGATATTACAGTTGTGAAGGAATTTGTAGGAATAAAAAAATTAAAAAAATTTATTTTTTTCCTCCATAAATTCTTTTTCATATTTAAGATTCAAATAAAATCTAAAAGGAAAAAATAATAACAGTCCCTTTACAGAGCCCGAATAATTCATGCTCGAATGTGGCTCAGAACCCAAAACGACGTCGTTTTGGGTTTTAAATTTTTTTTTTTTTTTCTTTCTTTCTTTCTCGCAGGAAGAAGAAGAAAGAAGAAGAACAAGAGAAGAAGAAGAGGAAGAGCAGAACCAGAAGAAGAAGAAGAAGAAGAAAAGAGAAGAGGAAGAAAAGAAGAAGAAAAAGAAGAAAAGAGAAGAGGAACAAACCCAGCAAAATCAAAACCCAAAACAAAAACAAACCCAGCAAATCATCAAAAAACAAACCCAGCAAAAATTTGCAGAAAAAAAAAAATCTGAACATCAACATCATACATTCATCAACAGCAAAAAAAAAAATAAAATTAAAATTGTCGAATCCAGATCCACAAATCCTGATCTACAAATCTATTCATCAACAAATCATCAATCCAGATCCACTATATATATATTCTGCTTCCATGTCTTCTCCTCCTCCTCCTTCATCACTTGTCTTCTCTCTTCCTCTTCTTTTCTTCCTCTTCTCTCTTCCCTCTTCCCTCTTTTCTCCTTCTCTCTTCTTTTCTCTCTCTCTCTCTCTGCGTTCGAATGCAAGAAAAAGAAAAAGAAAAAAAAAAAAAAAAAAATGAAACCCAAAACGACGTCGTTTGGGTTTCGAGCCGATTTGAGCCAACAGTATTTCGCGGCCCTCAAACATTTTTGAAATAATAAATATTTAAATATTTTTGGCCTGAACGAGTCATATGAGTAGATTGGAATCCTCTCCATTATACTAATATTTAATAGTGTAAAAATAGTCATTTAAACTCATCTTTATTGCGTTAAAAAAAAATGATCTTTATGTCAATTAAGAAAAAATTAATTACAACAAATGAGTATTTTTTTATAACTATTAATTGTAATACAAATCTTATATTACAATTGGAAAATTCTAATATACACCCTTTTAAAAATGTGTTCATATGCATTTATACTTATGTCATTTTTTTTTTAGTTATGATAATTTTTTTTTTATTATAATATTATTTTGTTATGACTCATAGTGTTTTCAATTACAACCATGAACAACAGAAAGGATCCAGATTTGTCTTGCGGAGCGCCCAATTGTATATGATACATCCCTTTTAAAGATGTATAATAGAAGGACCCATAACAACTTGCTTGTAATTAAAAAGAAAATTCATAATAGAGATGCATAGTACAATTTTAAGAAGGATATTATTTATTAATTTTATAAAGATATATAGTATATTAGATATATGTGGTTTCATGCTGGCTCTGCCTTACTTGGACCTTGGATAAATGTCCCACAAGAATTGGAGACATTATAGTCGATGGTGTAATCATTTTATATATTATGTCTACAAAATATTTTAAAGGGTAACTTACAAATAAAACTCAAAGGTTTAACGTGTTTTGTAATTAAATCTAAATTTTTTAATTTTTGACAATTAAAATTTTGTAGTTCATTTCGTGTCACAATGTAAGTCCTCGTCCATCTCCGTTTCATGAAGAAACTGAAAAAAGCCATTTTTAGTACCAAAACCCAATCCAAAACGATGCCATTTAGGAGAGAATAGTAGAAATATTTTTCTTTTGACATATGTCATTTTCTTATTTGTTATTATTAAACCTTTACCCTCACCATCTTTCACCCCACCGTACTACCAACATTACATCTACATCTTCTTAACTCCTAACACCTACTACTTTCATCCCAACCTATTTCTGCAGCTCTGGCCAACTCCTCCTCCAGTGCCACCTTCAGATCCTCCTCTATCTCCTGCGCAACCCTCCATCTCCTCCCTCAACCCCATCTCATCCTTCCCCGTTCCTCCTCCTCCTCCTCCATTGGCGAGTCCAGCCTCGCTCTTCTCGTTCGGACAACCAGTGCCAAACGAATGACCTGCGTTCAGTTCTATTTTTCAAACAGAGAGTAGCAGGTCCAGATTCATCTCGTCGAACCACTAATCATTGTTGATTGTCCTTCACCAAACAGATGCCGCACGCGCTCCGTGCGCACGCGAGAGAGAGAGAGAAGAGAGAGAGAGAGAGAGACGAGAGTGAGTTAGAGGGGGTCGTTGTGGCATTGAGTAGAAGAAAAGAAGAAGAACTAGGTTACAATTGTAGATCGGAGGGAGGAGCAGTGGGGTTGCAGATCAGAAAAAATGGAGGCAGCGGGTTGTAGAGCGGTGGCGTAAGGAATGGAGAGGATTATGCGGCGGTAGTGGCGAGAGAGGAGTGAGGGTGAAAGGGATTGCGCCGGAAGATAAGGAGTGGTTCAGTGGTTGCATCGGATGTGTGGAAAGAATGGAAAATATTGCCGAAAAAAAATAGAAGGGGTGGTGGCTGGACAAAGTGTGGGGATTAGGGTTAGGGTTTGTAAACGTTGGGCGTTGAGGGTAAAAATGGGTATTTCCATTTTATATTAATTAATAATAACAAATAAGAAAATGACATGTGTCAAAGAAAAACAACAATATTCATCCCCCTTTTCCCCCTCCCTTGGACCCCCTCTCTCTCTCATTGCGTTACCTTTTCTTTTTCTTTTTTTCTTTTTTTCCTCGCTCCTCCAAATCACCACCCGCCACGTGGCAAAGGGGGGTGAGGGGTGACTCCCAAAAGGGGGTCCCAAACATTATTCAAAGAAAAATATTTTTTGTTACTCTCTCTAAACGGCATCGTTGTTGGTTGGTTTTGGTTACTAAAAATGACTCTTCTCCGTTACTCATGAAACAGAAATGAACGAAGGGTTTACATTGTAATACGGAATGAACTATAGGGTTTTAATTGTCAAAATTAAAAACCTAAGGTTTAAATTGTAAAACACTAAATCTTGGGATTTTATTTGTAATTGCCCAATTTTAAATTACATCATGTAAGATAAATTTATTAAATATAAGTATAAAACATTAAGTACAATTTCCTATACGTAAGATACCTGAACATAACGTATATCAGAAAACATGACCTCCCATCATAACAACGCGGCGCGTTCTCCAGAGTACATAGTTCGCGATTGTTCTGGACATATAATATCCACTATCATCTAGCCTCAAAGAGGTACGTCTCTGCGACCTAAAAACTAGTCCAAAAAACTCTCTGCAGTTACAAAACCACTAACCCACTTATCCAAAACCGAGCTTAGCCTTTTGTATTTTATTTGGTGGCGTGGAGTTAATTTTTTGGATTGACTCTATCAAGCTTTCAATTCGCCCAACCCCCCATTCCCCTTCAAAATTTTAATTTGGATTTTTTTAAATTTTTATAGGGCTCGATGTCAGTCGCCGAGCGGGTTATTTCACTAATTCAACTCAATCATAATGACCCTGAGACTCCTAGTAGGGATACCCCACCAACTTCACTGTTTTTGGATTGATTGGACTTTTTATTTTATTTTATTGACTTGCAATTACAGCCCCCACGTGGCGGCTTGCCGCTACGTGTCAGAGTTGTTCAATATCCAATTCCTCTTACCCTATGTCGTTTTGTTTTGCGTTTTGCACTACAGCAAATATTCGTCAAAAAGGTATTCTAGCTCCTTTGTCTTCGTCAACATTTTTCTATTTCAATTATTGTGAATTCTATATTTCGATTGTCAAATGGAAACCTAATTGCATCTTTGGCCATAATGGTCTTCCCCTGTCATTAAATTGTCTCAAATGACTTAAAGTAAAAAAACAAATAGCCACTATAATTTGGAGCTCTAAACTATAGATATTGGTGCTATTTGTGATGATAATTTAAGCCTCTGTAAAGATTTTAGGTGGGGGAAGTGTTTATCTAGTAGGCCTTGTATCGTATACTTATAAGTAGCACGGTGCATCGGAATAGGAAAAATTTAAAATTTGAGCCTGATGATAAAGGGGATGAACACCAGCCGCAATACGACCCCGTTTTAGTGTAGTGTTGATGTAATATCACCAATTTAAATATCTACCAATCTATCGACTAAAAAAAAAAAAAAGCACAAAAAAAAAGGATACCAATTTAAGGTCCAACATTTATCCAAAATTGGTTTCAAAACTGTCGACAATCATTACAATGAATTGCTGGGTTCCACATGTGAGAAATTATTTATTTAATTTCTGCCATTTTCCAAAAATAGATTTTGATTTTTTTATTATTGATATTTTTAATATTTTAAATTAATTACTTTTTTATTATTTTACAATATACCTTAATGTAAATGCCCTTTAAAAGTAAAATTATATATTGAAATATAAAAAAAATTCCAATAAATACATGAAATAAATGAATTTTGTATTTCCATATTTATGGTTGATTTAAAAATTACAAATAATTAATTTTTTAAGTGCCGATCCGTAAATTAAGTAAATTTAAAGATATATAAAAAAAGCTAAACTACAATTCTAATAAAAAATGTAAAATTTAAAAAAAATCATTATTAAAATTTAAAACCAAATAAAGTGAATCAAAGTTATAAAAAGAAACCTGGAAGCCCTAGTAAAATGTGCATGTTTTTACACAAGTATGTATATATCAACTCGAACCAACGGGCTTAAACCCGAATTCGATTCAGTTTGGTCCTGGCCGACCAATGACTTTCTAACAAAAGAGACGTCACAGATGTACTCGAGCGAGTGGAACGTGTGAGCGTAGGTCCGGGTGGTCAAGCGGCACCGTGCAGCGTAAGCCTATGTAAATCCCTGGTAGATAATCAAATCCTAGATATTGAATCGGGTGGGTGGGTGTTGTGTGTATTGCCGATGTTTGAGTTGACTTTTAATTTGATATAATAATTGAAGATTATTCACATCTTAAATTTTTTAGACGGCATTAATTTTACTTTGTTTATTATTAACAAGCAAAAAAAGAATATATTGCCATAATTATCAGTCTGATCAGGGGGTAAGCACCGGCGACGATTTTAAATACGAATATAAATTTTAAATCTGCAATTCAAATTAATAGATGATTAATGCGGGCAATCAAATGATTTAGGGTGGGAGTGTGAATGAATGTGTGGGGATGGTGTGTGGTGTGGGTTATACATAGAGGCGTGGGGTCTTGAGAGCGAGATGATGGTGGAGATTCGTGATTGGTAACTCAGTTGTGAAAAGAACTCAGCGGGTTGAAAAATTTAGAAATTCCGGCTAGATGTTGATTTGTGCCCATTATGTATCAAATTTTAAAGCGAGTGGAGTATAACAAATCCCAATCAACAATTAAGACAAAATCGAACACAAAACGATTTACGTTGAATAAATAAATATATCCAACCAAATTGGGGAAAAAACACCTCGCCTAATTGAATCTCTCTCT
>NW_021037689.1:0-16099 GCF_004153795.1 Camellia sinensis | reverse complement strand
TACATTCTTCTCCACTTTTTCATCTGTCTCGTACTTTCCGTACTCTGTACACTGCACACACTGCGGTCTGCTTTACACTCACTGTATACTGTACACACGGCACACACATACATTCTGCTTTACACTTACTGTACACTCTCACACTACCGTAATTCTCTCTCTTTTTTTTCCTCCCAAGCCCGCCAGTAGCCTCCAAGAAGCTGGCCGCTGCCGCGAGAAGCCGAGCTCATATAGCCGTACAGGGTGGCCAGAGCAGCGCCGCCCCAATCGTAGTGCAAGATATCCCGAACGTCCACCAGTGCGCTGAGAAGGCAGAGAGGCACGGTGTTCGCCCGGTCGGCGAAGATGGTAGTCCCGAACAGGAACATGAGGAAGCCGCGAGCATACCTCTCCTCGTCCTCTGGGGTCATCTGCACCTCCTCCAATGCGGGCTGGACCCGAAACTGTGTCTCGAACCAGGAGTATCGGACGAAGCCTGGACGAGCTAGTGGTGGGGCCTCCCCCAGTAAATGGACCTGAGCGGCGGTCCACTCATCCATGTCGGTGTCGAAGGGGATCGGATCCCCTCCTACCCCGATGCCTGTGAGCATCGAGAAGTCATAAGGGGTCATCGTCATGTCTCCTGCAGTAGAAAAATGGAAAGAATCGGTGGTGTCCCACCACCTCTCCGCCAGAGCGGCCAAGAGAGGTCTGCATGTGGACAACCTGGAGAGCACTCGGCAGAAGGTGCCGAAGCCCGCTCGGTCCACGATGCGCTGGACCGCATCAGGGAGCTCATCATACCACTCCCGTGCACCAGTATTCCCATACCCGCGAATGGTATGGGAACCCTCCTGCAAACAGAAAATGACAATTGCAAGACAACATTCAAAATGCAGTTTTGAAAGGACAGATTCAGGCAAATACCGGGTGCCGGTGTGCTTACAGTAAAATACGTGTACTGTGTCAGCGTGTTTAGGTGTTTCAGAACAGATGTAGCATGTGTGCAAATCTAACAGATTCAGATAAATACTGGATGCCAGTGTGTGCAGTGAAATACAGTGTGTGCCGTGTGTTTGGGTGATTTAGGGCTAGTGCAGTGTGTGTGCATGTATCACTCTCAAACAGATATCAGTTGTATGTATGTTTACAGTCAACTACGATCTATGGTGTATCAGATTTCAGCAGTTAAAGAGTACAACTAAGTATGGCAGTTTTGTATCCTACATTGCAAAAAGTAAAGCAGAAAGAAGAGAGTTACCTTGGAAGTGCCGAATGAAAGGTGGGAGGTAGGCTCGCGTAGTAGTAGCTCAGGGGCCGCGTACCTCTCAAAGCTCCGAAACTGACGCAGGCCGTCTGGGGGCAGAACGTGGATCGCCGGCCGGTAGGTCGCCGGGTCGAACGGGCGCTCGCTCAGTGGTAAGAGCTCGACCCCGGGATCCATCTCGTGGTCCGGGGGAGTCCCGCCACGTGGAATGTCGTCCGCCATGTAGAGAATGGTGTGAAAATGGCCGGAAAAGGGAAAACCAAGCCGGAATGCGAAGAGTCAGCTGAAAAGTCAACTCCCGAGAGGGTCGGAAATGGCCGGGAAGGCCGGAATGTGAAGAGGCACGGAAATGAAGAGGAAAGTGAGGGGAACAAATCCCGAAAAGGCGAGAACGTCGAACGAGGCACCGAAACGAGAATGTGTTCGGTGGAAAATGTCCGAAACGCGAAGAGGATCGCGAATCCGACGACGAAATGAGCGTAGAACGCGAAGAAACGGGCGAAAAATGAGAGAAAAGCACTCTAGAGAGAGAGAGCAAGGGTTTTCGGCGTGAGAAGAATGAGAAAATAGGGCATGAAGCCCTATTTTATAACACCCAAGGTGAAAAGACAAAACTGCCCCGCATCAGCAACTGTTTGCCGGTCGGCAATGTTTTGTGCCGGCCGGCACCTTTTTGTGCCGATGGAATTGTTTTTGTGCCGATGGCAAGCCGGTGGCCTCCCCTTTCGGCCGGTGGGGCTCCCACAGCCTTGTTTAGGCCATTTGAGTTGTTTTGGGTCTTCATAGCTGAAGAAAGTGCAAGAAAGTGCATCTCCGACATTCAACCGGCCTCCGTTTTGACTTCGGGCCGTGTCCCCAGTGCGTGGCACTCGAATTCGTGCAAGGTGTATCCTTTTTGTATCCTTTTTGAATTCAAAAGTTGCCCCATGTGTGTTGCACGAGTTCATCACACTACTTCGGTGCATTACATTGCGCTGTCATGCGCCACACATTTGCATTGTTGTGCACGTGTTACATGCGTTGCAACACGCACCCCTTTGCATTGTCGCGCACATTTCTCATGCATTATCATTGCATTTCCATTCCATGCATTGTCATGCATTCCGGAATACGTGCGTTGTTGCGCATTTAAGCCCGTTTACATTCCGTGTGGCGTGCATGTCACACTTGGCATCGCACTGTTTTGTGCATTTCAAACCTCATGCTGTTCTGCGCATCGCACTGTTTTGTGCATTTCAAACCTCGCGCTGTTCTGCGCATTGCACTGTTTTGTGCATTTCAAACCTCGCGCTGTTCTGCGCATCGCACTGTTTTGTGCATTTCAAAATTGTTCGCGCTGTTCTGCGCATCGCACTGTTTTGTGCATTTCAAACCTCGCGCTGTTCTGCGCATCGCACTGTTTTGTGCATTCCAATTTCGCGCTGTTTTGCGCATCTCATTGCATTTTGCATGCATTCCATCGCACTGTCCTGTGCACTCGCGTTGCCTAACGCATTGCGCTATTTTGCGCATCATACCGTCGTGCAATACGCAAGGTCTGGCGAGACCTTAAACACGCACGGTCTGGCGAGACTTTAAACACGTACGGTCTAGGAGACCTTAAATCCTTGGAAGGTGTAAGACCTTTAGTGTTCGCATTGTCGTACACTTCGAGAGCCGCGTGTTTCGCGCATTTCATGCAACATGATCATGATCACTGCTCATTTGCATTTCAAAAAAAAACAAAAAAACAAAAAAAATGTCATAGTCATGCATACATTTTGCATTCCGGTCTAGGAGACCTTAAATCCTCTGAAGGTGCAATTCCTTCGGTGTTTGTCGTGCCCGAACGACTTTTCGGTGGTCTGGTAAAGCCACCTGTCTGTGCTTGCGATGAGTTCCTAGAAGACCACACTGGGAGGTGGAAACTAGAGTTCGAACGGCTTATGCCTAGAACGCCAAAGGTTCGGAGTTCCGAGACTAAAGTCTGGTTTAAATACCCAGAGGTTACCCTCGGCTTGAAATCTGTATGGAAGCCCCATAGGTGAGGCGGCATGTCTACGCCTCAGTTCTGGATACTGAACCAACCTAGTATATCACCCTGTTGGTAAGATAGGGAAAGTTGCAACATAGTCATAGCATCATAGTGCATTGTCATGCATTTCCATTGTAGCTTGCATGCATCCATTGCATTTCCCCGTAGTCGCATTGCCTGCATTGTCACTGCATGTTGTAAATATCCACTCTATTGCATATTTTGTAGATATTGCATTGTAGTTTGCATGCATTCACTGCATTCGCCTTCCGCCTATGGCTTGCGCCTTTGCCAGGTTGAGCTTGGTCTGGTATGTGTCCTTACATTTCATGTTAAACACAGTCTCTGCATGTGTATCGCGCGATTCCACGTTTGATATGTTGGTTGAGGGTTGCGGCACCTTTTCTGTGTTAGCACATGCGTTGTACGTGTGCATGCCTTTCCTAGGCAAGATTTGGTTTGGCTTGCGTGCATATCCATTGTATCCATATCCATTCCATTGCATATTTGTAGATATTGCATTGTAGATTGCATGCATTCATTGCATCACCTTGCCATTTGGCTTGCGCCTTTCCAGGGTTGAGCTTGGTCCGGTATGTGCCCTTACTTTTCATGTTAAAAACACAGTTCTGTATGTGTATCGCGCCGATCCACGTTGATATGTTGTTGAGGGTTTGCGGCACCTTTTCTGTGTTACACATGGCTTGTATGTATGCATGCCTTTTCTAAGCAAGATTTGGTTTGGCCTGCGTGCATATTCATCCATTACATTGTAGTGTAATTTTTGCATCCGGCATTAGGATCGCTAGTCCTTTCTCCAGCGGGTTGTTTCCCCACTTATGTCAATTCCACCCAATGCTTGTTCTTGTGCTGTCTACAATACTCATAGTTCAGTTGACCGTTCTATGGTAGACAGACTTGTTACCTCCATCAATCTATTTGACATAGGTGTGGTTTCGAACCGTCTTCGTGATTGGGATCACGATTCAAATGCTTTGCATGTAGCTTGCATTGTTTCAAATACTGCATCTTCATTTGCATTGTTTATACATTGTTTTGTATATATGCATGTCGTCTTGCATCCATTTTGCATTGTCATGCATGTTGCTAACAATATTTACCTGTTAAGTTTGTTTTCTTTTCAGGCACGATATTGTATGTACGGTTCATTTGAAGCTGGTGCAACCAGACGAGCCGCACAGGTATTGTATCTCCCGAGTGAGACATTGAGAATTCCATAATTTCTTTACATCCTTTCTGCATTGTAGTGTAGTTTGGTTTGCTAGCTTTAAAATTGTCGCATGTTGCTTCATTACAGCTTTCTTGCATGATCATAAGTATGCTCGGCTCCGTGGCATTGTCTTGCATTTGCCCCTGCCTTCGGGCGCATACCTTATTTTGTCTGTATGATTGTCTAAGTCGGCCTTGTCAAAAATGGGTCGTCTCTGGGCTTGACATTCACTCCCGTCATTGTTATGACTTTTCGAGTTCTGTCAAAGAGGGGCAACTGTAGACACCCCATTTTTGACCGTCCTCAAGACTTGGACGTCACCGTTTGAACACTCGGTGATTATCCTTGTTTGTGTTCGTTTGGAGTTCCCGGAGGCCTCGGCTCCGCGGCCTTGTCTCAGGATCTCCGAACTTGACCTTTAGTGTCTGGTTTTGCACCAAAACACTTGCATCCTGCCTTGGAAAGGGCAGGTGGGGCTTGTAGACCATCCCCACCCATCACCGGCAGTGGCTAGATGCCACCGGCTGGTTTTTGCTGCCACCGGCAATTATAGTTGCCGCGGCACTCTTTGTTGCCGGTCAGCACTATTTTTGTGCCGGTCCGGCACTTTGTTGGCCAAGAGGCATTTTTTGCCGGGCCGAATTGCTGTTCATCTGCTTTTGCAGATATTTTTTAGACAGCTGTATAGCTTTTGCTCCCCTCCATACACGTGTATGGAGGATCTCCCTCTTGCAAAGCTTGTCTTGTTAGCTTTACAAGAGGCATATAGAGAGAAGCTCTCTCTAAGGCAAAGAGGGCCTTTAGACATTTTGAGGAGAAAGACAGAGGAGAGCTCTGGTTTTTCCTAGGGTTAGGGTTAGATACACTCACCTATCTCTCTTTTCCTCTCATTTTGTACACTAGGTGTTTTGTGTCTCACTATTGCACACACAAACACCTAGTGTTTCACCTTCCTCTTGGAGCTTGAGTTCTAAAAGAGTGTGTTTTGAATTTTTGTTGGATTCAAGCTCAAGGAGGCCATTGGAGCATCTTGTTGAAGAAGGCATCAAGGGTGAGAATCTAGTCCTTTTTCCCCATTTTTGCATTTATTTTCTACTAGTCTTAGAGCTGTTTTTGTGATTATTGTATAACATAAAAAAGTTCTTTTTTAAGCCTCTCTTTTGTTTATTAAGAGTGTTTTGTTGTTTGAGGGTGTTGACCACCCTTAGGCCTCAAAAGGCCTCATTTTGAGCCATTTTGTGCTAGCTCCGGGATTTTGGTGTTGAGTCTTCTTCACCACTGAAATCTTGGGATTTCAGTGGTGAAGATGATGCTTGAAGTCCCAAGAAGGAGAGGGCCACCCCTCTCCTTGTTTGTCCTTGAAAAGGACCTATTTTGGCCTCTTAAGAAGCCTATGCTTGAGTGTGTGTTGAGCATATTTGGTTTGTTTTTCATGCTTATATAGTCCATGATATAACATTGATTTCAAGTTGGTTTGGAACTCCATGCATGTTTTAGCATAGTTGCCATGTAATGGCCTATTTGTGCCTTAACATGTTCTAGGTTGTTAGCCTTTGTTGGGCATGTTTTAGGCTTGTATTTGTGAAGTTTATGTGCTTTATTTTGCACATGTTCTAGCTCTTCCATAATCGTTTGGGTTGATCTTTGCATGCATTATATAGCTCCTTTGTATTTGGGCTTGTTGGCCTTGAGTATGTGCATGTGTAGCATGCCATCTTTGCATTGTTTTGGTGATTTGGAATCATCCTACATGCTATTTCAGTCCCATTTCCATGCTTGTTTTGATTACCTTGCATGCCTCTTTAATGCTTTGAAAGCATGTGTTGCAATGCTCCATGTTTTGGTCATGGTGTATGCCTTTGTATTTGGGCCACTTAGATGCCATCTAAGGAGTCCTTTGGCCTGTTTTAACATGCTAAAAATCTGTTTGTTGTTTAATGCACGCCATGTTTGGTCATGATAAGTGTGAGTTCAATGCCTTTATGATTTGCCTTGAACACTTGAGCTATTTGTTGCATGCTTGGACTTGATTTATAACTTGATTTGGCATCATTTTTAACATGATTTTAGGGCTCATGTTGCATGCTAATTTGTCCATGTTTCCTTCTTTCAAGTGTGCTTGAATGTTGTTTGATTTATTTGCTTAAGTGTTGGTCCTTATGTGCATGTGTGTGCATGCCATTTAGCCCTCACCTTTTTAGCACAATGGCTACTGTTTTAGGCCTTATTTAGAGCTGCCTAATTCATGTATAAGTCCATCTTGCCATCCATTTGCATTGCCCTATGTATGCTTGCATGATTTGCATAAGTGCCTTGCCATGTCATGTTCGCATTCCTAGCTGTATGCCTAGGTTGCATTGCATCTTGCATGCATGCCTTGTCCTTGAATTGGTGATTAGGATGGGAGATTTGTTTGATTGGTTTGCATTGCATTTGAAACCAAAGTTGCATACTTGGTTCTTGGCCATCATTGCATGGAAATGCGTGATGGTTGGTCCAAGAACCGAGGCACATGTCCCTTTGAGTCATTACAATGATAAGAGACATGGTTGTGCATACAGCCTTGAAATATGCTGCCATGCCTTGTTTGCCCTCTGTTGCTGTGAGTTGCAGGTTCTGCAGGAATACTCTTGCCGACCGGCAGTGTTAATGTGCGACCGGCACTATTTTTCTGCGACAGCTTCAACTTTGTGCCGATGCCATACAACACTGCCGGTGGAAATTTCATCTAGCCGGTGATGATCCCCTCTGTCCAAGGATGTAGTCCTGAGGTTTGACAACCTCCAGAGGAGGAAAGGAGGAAAACAGAGGCAACTTGCGCATGGCGGCGCGCTTCTCGAGACGTTTTACTGCTTTTCCTAAATTAGTTTAATTTGTTAATTAATTAATTTGTAATATTTAATTAAGCTTGCGTAGTTAATTAATTTGTAATATTTATTCGGTTCTCGAGCGAGGGCAAATCTGTAATAAGTGTGTGTGGGTGGTGGTATGTCTTCCAACCTCCTTCTTTCTTCCCTTTTACTTACCCGTCTTATTAGTGTGTATGTTTAGGGCACGTTTAATTTAGCATACCTTATGTATGCATGTGTGCATCCATGCATTGTATTACCTGCATTAGGCTCGGTACATCAGCGCTAACTCAATCTTAGTACTTCAATTACCGAAATTGAATTGTGTTGAATTGTGCAATTTTACACATGACATGTCTAGGATTAGCCAGAGCGCTTATCTTAGCGACATTTTGTATGCCATGCATTAGGCACTTCACATGGACTTGGATCATGCATGTTTGCTAACAAGTTCTTTTGTTTTGGCACGGAGTACTATGTAAGTATTTCCGCTTTAGCATATCGCATGAGTGTGAATACCATGACAGCATGCTTAACATGTGGCTAGATGCTTATGTGTTTTAAAATTGTTGAATGCCTTTGGGTGAAGGCCGGATTGTTTGAGTTGGAAAAACTCGTTGAAATCCGCTATTTTAGCCTACTTGCGAGTAGCAAATTCCAAAGCATTTTCAAACCAAATGGAATGCAATGTTTATTTCCAAATTAGGCAATCTAGGTCATACTTGTTTGCTGTGCGCATACATAGTAATTTCTAGGCTAAAATTGGAAAAGAACACGTAAAGTTTTCAAAAACGGATATCACGGTTAGTAGAGGCCGGTCTTCGGACCGGGCGAAAAGGGGTGCTCATAGCTGACCTTCCCCGATCGTTACCCAAGCTCCCGAGCCGAGACAACTCCGGTATATGACGGACAGTGGCCTTCGGCCCGAGTCAGGGTTTCCTAAATTCCCATTTTAAAAATATTTAGGTGGCGACTCTGTATCTGGCCAAAAGCAGTCCATGTTTTGGCACTTACTTTTTTCAAAAATCTGTTTCTCAAACGATTTGCCAGATTTGGACTCTTGTTTCAGATTAAGAACCGTGACACAAATCGAGTCCGAACTTTGTATGCACCGAGGCCCCCTCCGCGGCGGCGCTGCTACATACACGCAGGTCACGACGGAAACTCAACTACTATACACTATTAAAATTCTATAAAAAATTTTCCACGAAATCTGCACATTCGAATCTCCATTCGATCCCAGTTTCATTCCCAAAGTAATCTTCCACAAAAAATAGTAACGTAATCTTCAGATTGTCCAAAATTTTGAAAAACCACTTATAATATACAAAAGGTAAAATAGTATTTTTATAAACTAAACTAATATGAAGAGGCCTTAAGACACCAGAAAATATTATTACGGATCTCTCCTCATACTAAAAGTTGGATAGGGACTCTAGGACCAATTTTTCCCAATTTTTTTTTTTATACGATATGAGATTCTACATTCACATATGTTTAAACAATTTTTTTTCTCTTGTGTGACTAAGTATCGTGGCAATGCCTTAATCCTCGGAGTTTGATATGTAAGACTTTATTCTTTCATACCTGCTTTAACAAACCTTACATATGATCCTTTCCACATTTTAGTTGAGGTTTTTGTTTTTAGCCACATACCTGCTATGATTATAGAATGCTTATCCAAATTGAAGGATTTTTTTATGACTCTACGATTTCAATTGGTTCAAACATTTCTAGTTTGAAGAATTTAAACTTCACAGAATTGGCATAATTATATTACTTTTTTAAGGGCTTTTAATTCAATAACACTTATTTTTTTTTAAAAAATTAGTGATTGAAACATCTCTCTCCAACTTTGTTGTAGTAGGAGATGTTCAAAAATATTTTTTTTATTACTAAGGCTCTCTCAATATTTTCACAAAAAAAATTTTAACAGAGAGAAATCTCGCCCAATTCAGAGAAATTCTGGCCCAGACTCAGAGAAATTTCAATTTTCACAGAGAAATTTTGAAATTTTCCTTATGGTATGATCATAGAGAAATTTCTCTGAGTTCATTATGGACCTTAAAAAATTACCCTATTTTTTTTCATAATAATTATTATAATTGGATGAAATGATATTGTCATGTCTATTCTACACTGACTATATATTTTTACCTTGTTTGACACTGTCAATTAGTTCTTGGTTTTCTTGAGCTGCATGTATTTTTTTCAAATCTTAGAGAAGGAAAGCTAGTGAATTTACAATAACTTGTTTAGATGATAAAAAGTGACATTAATCCTAAAAACTTACATGGTTTAACAACTAAGCTAAAAAAGTCACTATAATTGTTACATCACTCTCTTAATTTTTTACATATCTTTTTGTAAAAAATTAAAAAGTTTATTAAAAAATAACTTGTTCCCAAATAGAAACCAAATTTAGGCCAAAAAAAAAAGAATAAAACAATAGATAATTTTATAACAATTCAATTTTTTTTAATTACCATAAATATATGAATTCAAGTGGCTGGAATCCAAAAAATCAACAGATGAGGCTTAGGATTTGAGGGTTTGCTCCCTTAAAGGTCTCAAATTTGACTTTCTTTACCAGCAAAACTCTTGAGACCAAGATTGCAAGGAATAAACTTATTTCAGAAAGTTTATTCAAGATGTAGATGTGCAACGTTACACATAAAAAAAACTTAAAAATTAGTTTTTAGATGCATTTTATTTTTTAGTTTTTAGATACATTAATCTAAATGCACCTAAAAAGTAAATTGTGTAAAATTAAAAAAAAAATCAATAAACATGAAAAAACCAAAACATTTTTTTTTATTTAGTGATTTTTTGGGGGGTCAAATTTCCTCCCGTGTAATTTATTTTTATGTGCATCTAGATTAACTATATAATAAAATGATAAAAAAATAAAATTTATTCGTATATAAAATTTATGCAAAAAAAACTTGTTAAGAATGATGTGACATTATTATTATTGTAATAAATTCATTTTCAATGATATTTTGTTTCGAAATAAAATATCTACAATTAGTCACATTATTATGTATGACTTTTTGCTTGCATGACATTACCTATTAAATTAACAGCTGCACTACCGACCCCCAGCTGGGGCACCCCCAGTGACCCCCAGTGGCAGGTGGCACACTGTTAGTGGCTGGAATCCAAAAAAAAAAAAGAAAACTGTTTTTTGACCAATCACCAATGACCCCCAGCACCCCCACTGGGAGTCTAAGTCATTTTTCTTAAATTAAATTATTAAATAAATTCACTACAAAACAAAACAATTATGAAATATATGAAGCCATAATACATTTTTTGGAAATTAACCAAGCAAGGTGATTTTTATAATAAAATCACAAGATGGATAAATGAATGTACAAATAACTGAAACAATCTCTAAAATTTACATCACCAAAAGAAAAAACAAACAGAAATAATAAATCAAATAAATTACTGTTAGCTCCATCCACTACTCACATGGTAAGGAGTTCACTATCCACATGGTGTGGGTGGCACCATGTGGTAAAGGAAGCTAGTGGGGCAGTACCAACTCACCAAAGGTAGATGATGAAGGTGGCACAACCAAGCCCACTCATTGTTGTCACCAAACCCACCCCTCTTCTCTTGTTATAAATTGAGATGAGTGAGGAGGGGTTGTATATGAGAGTGACACACAGAGCTGAAGAGAGCAAACACAGAGTGTACAATCTGTGAGTGAGAGTGCATTCTATAGAGAGGTGTAAGGTGTGAGGTGTGAGTTGTAATCTCCTTCTGGGATAATTCTATAGTGGATATCACTCCCGTGGACGTAGGCAATTGGCGAACCACGTAAATCTCTTGTGTTATTGTGTGTGATTGATTTTTGGTGTCCCATAGTCCTAACAAGTGGTATCAGAGCTTCGTCGGTCGCGTTTCGGAACAAAAACAGAGTGTTTTTCGAAACTGCCCAGAAATCAAGTTGCTCAAAATCAAGTTTTGAGCATACCAGGAGTAAGGTCTCCTAGAGAGGAGTCCAAAACTGCAAAGAAGAGGCCCAGAAGACCTTGGACGCGCCCTCTGAAAATGGCACGTGAGTCCCATGCGCATATACGGGCCTCCACGTGCCGTCAACGGCCTGGCCCGTCATCCCAGTCTTTCACACGCGCCTCACGCGTGGCGCAAGGTGGAAGATGAGCCACATCAGTGCCACGTAGCACCACATCACCGCCCACGTGGTTGCCACGTCATGCCATGTCAATTTTAGTTGACCGTTGACCGAGCCGACGTCGAGCCGCCAGAGCCGTTGACTGAGAAGCCAAGCCGAGCCGGAGCTGAGATTCCAAGCAGAGCGGAGCTACTTTGACCGCACTGCTGACCGCGTTGACTAAGCCGCTTGACCAAGCCGTTGACTGGAGGAATTATTCAGTGCTTCCTAGGCGCACCAGATTCTACAGATCTGAACCGTCCAAGCTGTTTTGTCTTGATCAGAGCTATTCGGAGTCCATTTTTGACGATCTAATAGTACTTTCCAACTATTTGGCTATGGGTTAGCACCGTAACCGGCCAGTATCCGATGATTACGAAGCCTGCTTAACAGTAATACAGTAAACAGAGTACAGGGCCTGGCGGAAGCCAATACAGTAATGAACACAATGCCCAATTGAGCTTGTGACAGTCTGTATGCCAAAATATGTTTTTTCATAACATGCATACGTAAACAGTACAGGAACAGTATGCACAATATTTACATTCATTCAAACTAGGGGACTCCAACCACACACAAACAGTACGGAAAACATTCAGTCTATACAGAGCAGTAAGACAGTACAGAAGGGTGAATTGTAAAACACCCCTAAGCCTTAACACGATAGGCTCGAACCTCGCCAGTGGATGGCACATAGCTGGCTCGACAAAAACTGAGTCTAACCACGCTCCTAGCTCCTGTCTGAGGTGCGCTGAGCACCTAACTATATATATATAACAGTGAGCTAATGCCCAGTGAATACATAATGCGTAAAGGGGTTAGAATGAAATGTTCCTTACCGGTTAATGAAAAACAGGTTTCCAAATTTCAATCAGCATTTCAGTTGTTCAGTACAGTAAACAGTCAGTATGTGACATCTATTGAGCATAACATAACGTAGGTCTTAAAAGACCGAACATAATGATGGCCATCAGTCAGTAAACAGTAGTGGTCCACGAGGGAACCGACAGAGATCTCTGTAACCAGTAACAGTAAACAGTAGTGCCTAAGGAATGCCACAATACAGTTCAGAATATAGGGACCATACATCCATTCAGTAAACAGTATACAGTCAGTTCATATTCAGAAGATAATCATTTTGAACATATCTTTACACAATTGTTTACTCACAGAGTTTGGGCTACGGTATGCTAGAGCAGTGTCTCCCCAGTCGCCAACCCTACACAGTTCACAGGTTGAAACACACTAAGCTACACAGTTAGAAATATCATAACTTAATCCCTAATTGCCTGGTGTGTCTACAACGATATCCTCATCAAGATGTCTTAACCTAGGCCTAAGAATGCCTAGAATGGGATGAGGATGCAAAAATGCACATTTAAAAGCATTTTCAGAAAAACAGAGTCCCGCTCGAGCGCATGTTCCCGCTCGAGCGACATGCAACAAAGGTACACGCTCGAGCGTAAACTTTTCCGCTCGAGCGTACTGTAAAAGTACTGGATGGGTGAAATCTCCGCTCGACGCCCGCTCGAGCTTGAGACATGACTCCCTCGAGCGCCCTATCCTTCCGCTCGAGCGGGACTGTAAAACAGTGCAGAAAGATGCTGGTTGCTCGGATTCCACGCTCGAGCGTAACTTTCCCGCTCGAGCGGAAGTGTGAATTGGAAAACCAAGATTGCACCTCCAAGCTCAAACTCAAAGTTTAAATGCATCAAAATCGATCCTCTTGGCTCATTTTCTGGAAAACATTTATAAACACATAGAATAACGTGGTTCAAAGTTCAATTTGAGAAATCAAAGCCCAAGGGTGTTTAATTCAAACCCAATTTCAAACCAATCTCAAATCATTTTCAAGAACAATCTTCAAACATGACATGCATGATCTTAATCATTTTCAAAGCTTTAATGCTGTTTCAAAAGAGCTCAAGCCTTTCAAAAACAAGATGAACTCATGGAGTATGACCAAAAGATGGACATGCATGTGAGGTATGATGAACTACCACCTCAAAACTTCAAATATATGTACATGCATGCAACACTTAAGCTTCAATTCAACAACAATGAACCAATTCATGACTTAGTTCTACAATGAAGCATGAATCATGCAAGAACAACTCAAAGACACCATTAAGATGATGAATGATCTACCTTAGTGTAGAATTAGAAGTGAGGGAGCTCAAATATGCAATCTCCTCAACAATTTCTTCAATTTCCAAACAATTCACAAGCAAAATTGAGATAAAATCAACTCCTCAAGTCTCTCTCTCTAAGGTCGGCTAGAACAAGAAGAAATGGCTGATGAAATGTTCTTCAAGTATGTACATAAGGCTCAAGTGTGTGTATTGAGTGGGCCACTAAGGGTGGCAATTTGGTAAATAAGCCTAACTCTTTAATTAGCTTATTTAATCTATTTAATCATACCTAATCACTTTTTCAATGAATGTACCATAAAAGTACATTAATTATGAGGATCATAAAACACTAACCATTTCCTCGCGCCGCCGATAAGACCTTCAATTAATAGTTTAAAACATAAAACACGAACAGATCAAACAAACAGTCAACAGATAAAATGCAATTCAAACAGATATATTCACTCAATTCAGTTTCAATTTCGGGCAGTCAGTTCAGTACAGTTCAATTCTCAGTCAGTTATCAGTCATTATCAGTTTCCGTTTAATAGTAATCGGTGATTATCGGTAATCAATCAGTCATTATCAGTAAACAGTATGAGGGTTGTTACATTGGTGTATTCCAGACACATCCGTACGGTCAGATTTTCCATTCAGAGTTTCCTGTAAAAAGAAAGAATACGATGGAGGAATCCACATAACTTCAGGATCTATGTTCAAGTTGACTCTTTCCAATTATACAATTTGGAAGTCATGGATGGAAGACATCCTGTTTTATAAAGATCTATTTGACCCTATTTTTGTAAAAAGGGTTAAACCTGAAGGAGTGAAAGATGATGCTGGATAAAGATGAACCGCAAAACTATCAGTTGTATCAGACAATGGATAGACATGGTGTATATCATCATCTCGCCGAGGAGACAGATAGACCGCTCGAAACAAAGCCTTGTGATGAAAAGGCTTGTCAATTTGAAGTTGAAGAATGGTATGTCTATCGCGAGCACACTAGTGAATTCAAAATTCTGATGAATCAGCTTGCAACCGTCAAGATGCGCTTAGACGATGAAATGCAAGCCGCACTACTGCTCAGTTTTTTACCGGACAGATGGGAGACGTTGGTGGTCTCTCTCAGCAACTCTGCACCAGAAGGAAGCTGATCATGAGCATGGTCACAGACATCATGTACAATAAAGAGACAAGGCGGAAAGACATGGGAGGTAATCAGTCCATGCTCTTGTCACAAGAAAATAGGGGCAGAGAAATAGGTAAAGGATGAGGTAGAGGAAGAAGCAAGAGTAGAGGCAGTTGGAACAACAAGAGTAAATCCAGAGATAACAAAGGCCGAGGTAACTCCAGCTTCACTTGCTTTCACTATGGCTAAAAGGGTCACATAAAGAGAAACTGCCCAAGTCGAAAAGAGAAAGGCCAAAGCAGTAAGTCAAAATGAGATGAGAAACACAACAACCACAACAACTGATGAAATACTTCTGCAGTTGGTAAAGAGGAAGATTGCTTTTACGTGCCTGACCACAGCTACATAGAATGGGTGATAGACACTGCTGCATCCTATCACACTACTTCCCACAGAGAACTCTTCTGCTCGTACAACGCTGGAGATTTTGGCACTGTTCGAATGGGGAATTCTAGCTATTCAAAGATGTGGGTATTAGAGACATTAGTATTCAAACTAATGCCGGGGAACAGCTGGTTTTCAAGAGTGAGGCATGTTCCAGATTTGCGCCTCAATCTTATTTCGGAAGCGCCCTGGACCGACAGGGCTATACAAATACATTTGAAAATGGCCGTTGGAGCTGCCAGGAGAAGCTTTGCCAATCGCCAGAGGGAGATGTTTTCAACATTGTAATAAGACTCAAACGAAGATTTGTTTGGAAGTCTTAATGCAGCAGAAGACAAGGAGTCACAGGAATTATGGCACAGAAGACTGGCTCACATGAGTGAGAAATGATTAACATCTTTGGCAAAGCAATCAAGATGCCCTTATCCAAAGGAAGTGCTTGAGCCGTGTGATCATTGCCTTTATGGCAAACAACACCAGTAATCATTCAGTTCAACAAGCAAAAGAAAAAACAGAGTGCTCAATGGTATTCTTGGATGTTTTGGCCCAATTGAAGTGGAGTCACATGGTGGCCGCAAGTATTTTCTAACTTTCATTGATGATGCATCAAGGAAGTTGTGGATGTATTTTCCCGTAGACAAAAGATGAGGTATTTCAGCACTCTTCAGGAGTTCCATACAATGGTTGAAGAGAAGATTGGGAAGAAGTTGAAGTGGTCTTCCGCACAAATAATGGAGGTGAGTACACTTCCAATGCTTTTGCAGCCATACTGTGCCAGCAGAGGATCCGGCATGAGACAACAGTTCCCAGCACCCACAACATAATGGTGTGGCGAAATGATGAACCGCACTATTATTGAAAGAGTCAG
>NW_021037687.1:0-14200 GCF_004153795.1 Camellia sinensis | reverse complement strand
TGTTTGCGAAAATGGTTTGAATTTGCCACCTTAAGTGGGCTTAAAGGTTGTGGATTTGCCACCAAACATAGTGGGCTTAAAACATGATTTTCCACTCAACAAAGTGGGCTTAAAACTTAAATTCGTTGAATTGTTCTAATTCAAACAACAAGCACTTATCCACAGGCATTCAAGCAGTTTAGCGTTTAAGCACATAGCCTTATGGCAAGCATGCTAGTCATGGCAACATTCACACTCATGCAAGTATGCTAAAGTATAAAAACTCACCTAGTACTCCAAGCTAAGAAAACATGAGTTAGAAAAATATGCATGATTCCTAACTATGCTGAATGTCTAATGCAACACATGCAACATGCAATTAATAGGCTTGGCTATTAATATGGCATATGGATCGATTTGATAACATGCGATTAAACACGTATTCAAAGAAGTATTGAAATGACAATGCAATTTTAATGATGCGCCGAGCTTCAGTGCATGCAAGACAAGATGAATGGATGCAAACATAAGGTATGCTAATTAAAACATGTCCCTAATCTAACCATCAAAAACGGTTAAATAAAAAGGAGAAAGACGTGGGGTTGGAAGACATACACACACGCATGCACACTTATTACAACATTACGCCCTCGGGAAGAAGGGTCTGAATGAATAAGCTAACCAACTAGCTACGCTAATTAAGCTAACTAATTATTACAAAACTCGAATTAATTAACTAGCTATACTAGCTAACTAATTATTATAAACTGAATTAATTAACTATTCTAGTAAACTAATTACAAAATGAAATTGAATAACTAGTTAAACTAACTAATTATTTACAACACTTAATTAGTTACAACTAATTAATTACAACACATATTTGATCTATTGCTAATTAAACTAATTCGCTAATCCGGGGAAGCGAGGGAGGCCCATGCATGCTCGGTTTCCACCTGAAAAACCATTGCCTTGCTCCTAAATGCCTCTGTTTGCACATTGAACACCAACAATGCTGCCCACTTCCAGAACACCTCTGCTCCACTTTACCAACACACTGTGCAAATTTCACTGATGGCCGACAAGGGTCCGGTTGGCTACCACCAATGGCCAGTTGGCTATTGGTGGTGGCTGTCGGCCACTGATAACTTGGACTTCCTTGTTGCAACAGATAGCAAACAGAGCAAAATAATGTATTTCTCAAGGGTTGTTTGCACACTTTACCTCTCCTTTTCATGGAGAAATCAAAGGAGGGACAAAACTTGGTTCATAAATCGTCAATCAAGCAATTTCATTGCATGATGGCTTGTGAAACCAATTGTGCAAGTTTAATAAATGCAAAATGAGACCAAAATGACCATCACCCTATCATGCATGATCAAGGGCAATGGAGACCTAGGAAAGTGGCATATTTCATCACTTTTGAGTATGAAATGTTCCATTTTCCTTGTGTTCAAATTAATGTCCGATTTGAACACATGCAATGCAACACAAAGCAATGCTTATCTTGCTACTTTTACTTGCCAATTTTGTTTACACATTTTAGCTACCAAATCATTCATTAATCAATTTGTCCATTGGTGAGTGTCTTCTAAGATGAAAGAAGTGTCAACCAAGGGATAGTTTAAGGCATGAGAGAAGCTTCATGCCATTGGTAATGAACCCTTAAAGGAGGATTAAACCATTAAGCACGAGCCTCAATCTCAAGCTTAAACAACCCTAAGGTTGAAACAATCCTCAAAGCAAATGAAAAAGTGAAGAAATGAGAGAAATTGCAGAGATTATAAGTGCTGAAATTAGGTGAGGAAAAGCACTAAAACATGAAATCAACTCAAACCAATGGTGGTTAAAGCCTTAAAACACCAGGCTAGTGAAAGGACTTACACCTCAACTATGCAATACAAGACTCAAAAGTACCAAACAGCCAAAGCAGTGGCAAAACAGCTTAAAATAGAGTTCAAAACATGCTGGACTTGAGCCACAAAAAGCTAAAACATTAAGCTAATACATAGGGCTAACTAGGCATGCAAACAAGACATAAGGAGGGGAGGCTAACACCTCCAATTTTGGACTTCAAAATGAGTTTTTTACCACTAAAAAACCTTTGAAATTTAGTGGTTAAAAGGCCCAAAAAAGTTGGTGAACAAAGGTACAAAAGCTTTATAAACTAAGAAGTAAGAAGGGTAAACCACCCCTTAACTGAAAAATGGCCTCAAACCACCACCTTTAGGCCACAAAAACAGAGTTTTTTTGTAGTTCAAAATCAGCCCCAAAACAATAGAAGAAGATGGCAAAGCAAGTATGTAAAACAAGCTTAAAAGGCAAGTATTATACCTATTGAAGGGAAGACACAAATGAAGCAATAAATCAAGCCAAGACCAACTTTTAGAGCTCAAAGAGGGTCCCAAGTAACCTCAGCCCAAAGATAAGCATAAGGCAACTTGTTAAGGTTGATAG
Organism: Camellia sinensis; assembly: GCF_004153795.1. Taxonomy (NCBI): domain Eukaryota; kingdom Viridiplantae; phylum Streptophyta; class Magnoliopsida; order Ericales; family Theaceae; genus Camellia; species Camellia sinensis. Next base: position 11,764 of record NW_021037687.1, on the reverse strand, counting down.
GCAAACTTGAAGTGTATCTACACTGGTATGCAACCAAAAGTTTTAAAAGCAGAGAGAAATGTAGAGGGAGAGAGGACGTTTCTAAATTTTTCTACTCAAATGTTTCTAACCTTTGAAAAGAAGAGAAGTCCGCTGTATATATAGGAAATAGAGGCCTACAGTTGAAACTATCATCAATGCGAGCTAAACTTGTGGTGCAAATGCGCTGGAGGTCATACTCGCAAATCTGACATTTGTTTCCCAGTGGACCGGCCAGCCGCTCCAATGTGGCCGAAGGCCATCACTTACTGGCTGGAAGGCCACTAAAAGATGCACAGGCCACCATTGAGGCCGCCATAAAAAATCTATGTTGGCCGCAATTTAAACATGATATCTCTTCCAAATGGGGATCTCTTTGCAGGTCTTGTTGGATCTAATTAGAAGCCTCGAATCGTTCTAACTTCACTGGTCTAGCCTCAACTAGAAGTCTCAAAGTGTGCTAGAGTTATGCCATTTATAGGAGCGATGGCTTAGTTTTGGTCTTAACCGAGTTAATGCTAATTTCCACCACCATATTCTCCTTCATGCCGACCCCCCCACTCGGCCTTAATGATTCTTTGAGTGTAAAATGAGCCCCAAAAAGCCCATTCTCCAATGGTGGTGGCCTCACACTTAGTGCCCAAGTTCATAAAGGTAAGACCTGATTTTGCGAACGCTGCCTGGTTCTCTACTTAACGGAGGTTTTGCCCCAACTTCTTCCCCAAACTCAGGTTTTTTCCCTCTCCTCTAATTTTCTTCAACTCCAACCTCTAATAGATTTTTAAAATATTTTTAAAAGGAGCTTTCCCCTCCCTTCCATTTATTTTCCCACTTTATCCATGCTCGGTTACCAAAAAAAAAAGCTTTGCCAAATTTTTAAAAGGAAGGGAAATGCGAGCCTCAGAACATCGTTTAGAAACTATTTTGGAAAATAATTTTTGAAAAAGGGGGTATTGTTGTATATATGGTATATCTCTAAATGATTTTGCGCCTCCAAAATTGTTTGGTCCAAGAATGCGTATTTACATATCTGCCGCACTGGTCACGGAGGAAATCGGTATAGGGTATGTCGGACGTGTTCGAAGTCCGTATGCGCAAGACTGGTACCCGCCCCCGGTTGGGGGCGGGAGGGCGGGGTGGGGACTGTGGACGGGTGGCAAGTGGTGGGATTTAGAGCTCCTCTTGTTTGAAGCAAATCGAACGCTGTGGTACATCATAACTTCGTCGATGCTCATCGAAGGGTAATCAACGTGTGGCGCCCAAGGGTCGGCGGTAAGGGTGCGAGCGTCAACAATGGCAACGCGGTTCTACATGCGCTATGGAATTTTCAAGAATGCAAGTTGTTGGGAAAGTCCAGATTATGAAACCACCCTGATTTGAGGCTGGGTATGGGGGAGCTTTTGAAAGGACCCTTTTGATGCCGGGCGAGGGGCGGGCACGCATGGGTGTGCAAACTCGGAAGCGCAAGAAAAGTGGGGGTTTGAATTGAGTATGATGAGGAAATGGAATTTAATAAATTCATTTACAAAATCTGTGACTGTGACCTCGAAAAATCCCTCTATAATTATGGATTCGGAAGGTAATCAACAATTATGTCAGCTCTTTGTTATGTTTGCGGTTATTACTTTTTATCACAGGTCTCTCCATTTTTTTGAAGGTGGTTGTTGTCGGAATGTTTCGAACCGTGAATGCGCCCCAAGAAGGTCAATTTGTGTAACCGAAACCGGCTTTCGATTGATAGAAACACACGGCCACATTTGCAGAGAATTGGTATAATTGTGTATCAGGGTTGTATGATTTTTTTTCGGTATCCAATACATGCGCAACAGAAAATATGAAACAGGTTACGAGAAACCCCATTGACATATTCTTTGCCAGCTCGGTTGCAGGGGGTATTCATGATAAAGGTTTCTATATGCAGAGTTGATTTTCGAAACGTCACTGGTTTAGAATTTTGAAGATTTAAGTGTGAACTAACTCAATATATGTAATTGGAATTGTGTAGTTATCCGTCGCCATATAAGGAATGATTGGTGCCCGAACCGGCTGAAATGTTCATATACGTGCTATGCCATTGAATTCTTTTCGGAGCCCCTGTATGGTTGGTTTTGAAGTCTTAAACAAACATTTTCTTGGAAACACCCAAGGAATCGTTCATCACTCAGCCCGAATTGAAGGTTGTGTTCGCTTCAACCCTAGATTCAGCAGCCCCCCGGGTATTTTTATTACAGGACCAAAGGTCCGGCGTCGAGCCGGGCTCATATCTGTGTGTCGCCGAGCGTCAGGAGCGGAGAGAAATTACCGATAGGGAGTCTTGTGATTTGTTCCGAGAATATTTTTTTTGTGTAAAAGCTCGAACCTTTATTTTTAGTATGCGCTTTCCAAATGTTCTGACATTCTGTGTGCCATCTAAATCCCCGTTTAGTCCATCTCTCAACTTATGGCTGGCAAGGTGTAGTTTATCGCATGACCGAGTAATTAAGTTGGTCGAAGTAGTTGATCGAATCAATGAGTTAGGAAGAGTGCGCTTCGAAAGAAAGTAGAGTATACAGTGGTGGCCCTCTCACAAAGAATGGGATGAGATTGTAATTGTAGACCTTACATTTTATTTACATTATCTGACCTGATCTGAGGCTTGAGTTTGTGTTGAAGCACGTGCAGTAAGTGTTATCTGAATTGTTTGGTGGTTCATATGCGCAATTCCAACAGTGCCGCGTCTTAATGCGCAAGAAAGTTGGGGATATAGCATACCCCGTATTTATACATATCTGCACTGCTTGAATCGCCTTAGAGGGTGAGAATCCGTTAGTTCTATGACTTGTTGTAGGTGCTAGGAGATAGTGTTTGGTTTTCAGAAAACTCTGGTATTTTCCAAATAGCACTTCTTGTTAATAAGCTTTCATGGATTTTGGTTATTTGGAATTATGAAGAGTTTCTAATGCCTAATTTTATGTACAAGGGCTCTCATGCGCAAAAAGGAAATGGACCGAAACCCTGTTTACATAACTCTGCCACTGTGCAGTGAGAGTTGTGTATTAGAGAGAGTGTGTTTGTACTGGTATGGTGTGGGTGTTTGATACGTAAATCGGCTTACTGATTGGGATGTTCGCTATTAGTAATGGTGATCGGAGTTATATCCCGGTATATCTGATTCTAATTATATATCTGCCGCATGGAGTTGGAACTTAAGGGCGATGAATGTTGTTACATTGCTGTTTTTCGATGATTTGACACATTTGAATAGTTTGTAATGGTGCCAGTGAGTGCCCGGAACTCTGATATTAATGCTCAGAAAGAATGTAGATTGGGGTTGGTCCAAACGCCACGGTGGCCATATTTACACTGAATTCTGCACCCACGATGTGTTGTAGTGAAGGCACTCAAGGGTCCTGATTAGGTGTCTGTGATGATGTTGTTCAATAGCTAGGGTCAAAGCGGGCTGTTGTTGAATTTATGAATCGGTCAAAGCCGTACGCGCAAGAAATTTGAATTCGTGATTGGGCCAAAGGCGATTATTGAGTCCGAAATGGAGTCGCGTAATGGGCTAAGGCGTTTGAATGATATTAATAAGCGTGATCAATGTACGTCATGATATGCCAATTTGGATATACATGTGCAGAAGAATGGACTCGATGATATGGAATGATTATGGAAGGAGTGTTCGAGTGTCTCGACGCCTAAGGTCGTTCTGATTGTTGAAGTGTTCGTCGAATATGATATGAAAAATGGTAATGTTACAGAAGAATCTTCACCTTAATTAAGGAATTCTTTTTCCTTCAATTTAACTCTATGCCCTGCCTCTTTGTCACATTGTGGGGTAATTTGTATACATCTTCAGGTATAAGGTGTTCGCTATATGCGTCACTCTGTTACTGATACCGTTTAATAATTATATATATTGCGCAGATAGAGAATGGTGAATACGTGCAAAATTGCCGCGAGGCGATTGTACAATTATCAACTTTACATGCCAGACTTTTTGCCCCATGGGCGTTGCCTCTTGTCAAGCCACCAGATAATCCGGTATTTACGCTGTGAGTGTCCGTATCAGTGATGATTTATTTTTTGTCGGCTTTGAGTTAATCTTTTTGTATTTTGTTGTAAAGTCCTTACTCCATGTGGTTGTGAGATATGTTTTATAAAATAATGTCTTTGGTATACCAGCACACACGTTCTCTCCACTCACACTTTCACACAAGACAGATATTTGAGTGTGCGTCTTACAGTATATATTATAAGTTACGTTGTGTAAAAATGTTTTAATTTTGCCTTGACTAAGACGCGTTAGTCATGTTACGCCAATTCGATATAGGAACCCCTTGGATTAATTGTTATGTTTTGGCGTGTCACTTCAGGCTCAAATTATATTTTAAAATATTTTTGCATATGTTTTTTCTTTTGACGGCCTCGGATAAAATTTTGGTGGATTATTGGTCTGAAACCCGTTTTATGATGTCTTTATAACACTATATTCTAGTGCCGGCGTCGGGGTTACTGGGATCGGATTGAAATATGTTCATCAGGCACAGTTAAGAGAATTTTACGTCTACTACTTTTTGTTGTCCATTGGCCTATATTATTAAAGAATGTTGTAGGTGCGAAAACAAAGTTTAATGTTTTTCCTCGCAACCTATTGGTAATGAGACAAGTATGTGCATTTATAGAGAATGTATGCGTGTTTGTTTAAATAAGATTGTGCGCAAGAAAAATGAGTATGTAAACCCCGGTGTTTTACTTAATGTGGCCCTACATGGGGCTGCCATAGGGGAGATACCACAATCTATGTGTAGTGAGATTTTTTTTCCGAACCGCTTATAAGGTAGTAATTCGAATAGCAATTATTTCATTTAGTAAATATTTAGTTGGAGTACAAGGTGTAATGATGTGCGCGAAGAGAAAAGTTTATGGATTAACCCCTATGTATATGGGGGGGATGTTACAATAGATACTGAGTCTATCTGTTTGGCAGAACTCTCGACGATAGATTTAAACCGAGAGAAACTGGCGTATGTTATTTTTGTATTTTTTAGTAAGTTTCGGGATTGTGTGTTATACGGAGTTGATTGTGAACCTGTTAATACTTAAAGGATAAATCATGAGATGTTGGAGTAGAAAATTGGTTGGAGTCGCCAACCGTCACATATGATGGGTTGCGGCACAATTAGGAGTATTTTTTAGGAAGGAATTGAAATCTAAGAAATAGTACCGAACCCGTTATTTAATATCTGTGAATCCTATTTTGCGTAAGTGTATAGGGAACGCAGAAGAATTCGGTTATAGGTGTATTGAAAGCTACAATTGGGGTTTTTGAAACTAATTTAAACCTAGGCTATTTAGAACCTTTGTGGGGAAACGGGAAGTATTCCATTATTTTGCATTTAATTTTGAAGGTCGGAGTTGTTCGACCCGTTTTAATGCGCAAGAAAATGGTTACGGCAAAATCTCGGGCTCTGCTGGTTACCTCACATTAAATTTTTGCGTTCGCAATTGCACATAAAATCAAGAGAATGAAGGAGAAATCCCGGCCATTAGGTCGTTCGAAACGGCTGTGTCGAACAACGTAATCTCGCATGGCGCAAGAATGCTGTATATATTTTTGGTTGATGTAAAACCGACAATCTGAGTCTGGTTATGTTTTTCAGACTGATTCAGGAGATCATGCCACCCTTTTAAAGTTTGCTACCAAGTAGGAGTTGAATTTCCCGTCAATTACCTATGTGGTTGATAGTTTCGAGACCTGTTAGGTAAATCCCATTGGGAGGATCACCGTTTGGGGTACCGACGTAGGGGTATTCGAATAAAAAATTCATCCAGTCAAACTGCAAGGCTGAGAATGAATTCAGGTTTATCCCTTTTTGCCCCCACTGTCTTCTTTTTAGGTAAAAGGGGCTTACGAGAAACCCAGCGTATTTACATCTATCTGCCACTGTGATGAATTAGCTGCCGTACGCAAAGTGCTGAGTAGAGAGATATTCGTTTTTAAGTTATAATGGGTGTGTACGGGTATTTGTGATGGCTTTATGTTCATGTAAAGCTTAACCGTCGTTGGGTAAACTCGAATCCCTCCTAAGGTGCATTTCGCACGCATTGGGTCTTTAGTGCGCCCTTAAGGAGAGAAAAAACTGGTTATATGAATGGAAGCCTGAAAAATAGTAAGAACAATGGGGAAGTTGGCTGTATTGTCGAATATGCCATATAGAGAAACTCGAACTTTGTGCGGATCGGTAAGTAGCATAGGGAAGTTGTTAGGAAGCATATATAGAAGCTATGGAAAACTGCAGAGGAAGTATAGAAAGAAACACGTCGATTATAGAAATTAGCGATCCCGGTTCTTACCCTTTTGTGTGGTGTTCACGCAGTTTGATTCCGGACATGTTGTCGGTGGTGTGGTATGGTTAGTTTGTACTCTGAATTATCTTGATCTTATAAATTCCTTTTTAGATTCGTTATTATGGAGTCTAAAAATATGATGTTGGACTGGTCCTCGTTGAGGCAAGAGTGATTTGAGTTTAGAAACCGAGAACTAGGTTGGGCCCCTGATTTTGCCTTGCGGCCGCTGAGGCGGGGGGGGTTTTGGCGCTCGAGCGGGGGACATTGCACCCAATCCCCAGTAATTTTTTTCCCCGTAATGACGACCCACGTATTTACATATCTGCACTGTGCAGGAGCAATTCGTTAGGTGTTCGGACAGCTGGTTCGGGGTTCGAACCGCGGCTCGGCGTTTAATGCCGCGGGGGATGAGGAGACATGGTATGTAAACCCCGCTATTCCTGACATCGAGCCTAGTGACGTGGCTTGGGGTGGGTGGACTGTGTGTACAGGAGAAATCCGCTAGGTGGTTCGAGTTCGTTCGAACCGTACCGGCCTCCCGAGCGGGGAGTTTTGATGCGCCAGGACAGTCAATGGGGTACGGAGACACTGAAACCCCGCCTATTCCATTATCCTGCCACTCCGGTGTGGGTTTAGTTTAAGGAAACTGGTTATTACTCCGCTATGGAGGCTTAGTGGTATCCGGCCATCTTCCGAAGCGGTGTTCGAACGATCGTTATGTTTGGAGATGCGCAAGAAATAGTATGTAAACCCCGTATTTACAACATATTCTGCCCACTGTGCCAGGAGAATCCGTATGGTGTCGAGGTCGTTCGGAACCGTTAATGCGCAAGAATGATACTGAACCCGCAAGCGGGTGTATTTACATGGTTGCTGTTGGGGACTGTGGATAGTGAGAAACGTTCGCCTCATATGCTTGTGTTGCGACATATGCGGTGTTCCGCACCGTGATATGCGCGAACATTAGAGGTTTAAGTTCCATGGTTTGACATTGTTTCAGAAGTCACTTTATTCACTTTCTTTGCGGTCTTACATCCCCTACTTTTCCAAAACACCATTGTTGAGCCCTCTCTACTCTCGTAAGCAACTCTATCCTATCTTCTCTACTGCCAGGTTATTTGCTCTAGTAGGAGTGAAGTAGTTGTTTTTCGCATCTTTATATGGTGCCTTTCGACAAACAAGAGTAGTCTTGTCGAAACCTTGTATCGATCGGAGGCTACATTTTTAATTCTGGAAAAACTATTGCGCGCGGAATTTGCGAAGAGCACGGATGTGGTGGGTATGTAAACCTTTGTTCACCTCAGTCTTCTTTTGTTAGGCATGGACTTCGCCCGCTACGATTGATATGTGTCAGAGGGAATTCCTGCTCAGCATCTCTCGTGGTTTTTTGTTCTTACAGAAGTGTTTTTAGCGAATTTTGTTTGTATTGCGAGTGAAGGCGTTGGTTTGGCTGTAATCATATTGGACGTGGAAGCAGTTGAAGGAGGCTTTTTAGTATATTTTTTAGGTACCCAGACAAGTTATAGGAAGGTCTCCTTATTTTATCAGTATAATTTACACATCCATTAGTCTTCCCATGTGATAGGGATATAGATCGATTTAGGAGAAGATGAATAAATGTGATTCGATTTGATGAAAAATACGAACTAAGGGTAGTGTTCGAACCGTTAGTAATGTTTAATTATGGAAATGAGGTAGCGCCCTCTTACATTGGGTGTTTAAGAGAATTTAAGGATTATCGAGAATAACTCTCATCTGTGGAAATGAGGGAAATTGAAAATTGGAATTGTCGACGATTGTGGAGGTGGGTTGAAAATATAATCTGCCACTTGGTGCAGGAGAGAGTGCGTTACATAATGAGGTGTGTAGTTGAATTGGTTGTTTCGTCATCACACACCGAAATGTAATGTTTAGATCGAACTTGAACTGTATCCATTTGATGTAGCATTTTGCGCCAATTTATTCTGTTTAGGATAGGGAATGAATTTATAAACTCTCCGCTGTTGGTCGCTATTTACAGTATAGGTGGATGTAGCTACGCTTGACTGTTTGGTTGAGACTCAGTCTCGCATGGAATGATTATCCGAGTATATAACTCAGAAGATAAAGTCTTAGATTCGCGTATGGGAATGCTTTCGATAGGGCGAATGTATGTGCAGCGTGGGAAGATATGCGTGAGAATACGATTAACTACAATGTTGACTCCTGGAAAGTGATAGCTATCATAGACACCAGATTTATTATATAATATCTGCCACGGTGCAGGAGTATTCGTAATAGGTTTTGAGTGTTCGGAAACCGGTAATGCGTCGAAGAAAAATGTATGTAACTCCGTATTTACATTCCTGCCACTGTGCGGAGGAATCACATAGGTGTTCGATGTGTTTGTATGCTTGTCGTAGTGTCGGATAACCGTGAGTGGGAAGATGGGGGATGTAACTCCTGGCGGCAGGTCATGAGAGGAAGGGATGATGTGGGACTCTCCTCTAACCGTAGTTTCAGTTAAGTATGGAGATGGCTGAGGCATTAGTGGCGCTGGACTCCGTAGTGAGAACATGCCTCCATTATGCTTTGTCTGAGAGGAAGTTGAAGATAGAGCCATATGCTTGTCTTGTGAAGTGTTGCGGATATAGCGTGTATAGATTGTCTTTACGTCTATAGAATGCTCTGGTATATTGTTTGTTATAATATTCTTGTTGAGAATGCGTCGGGATTATAGGCCTTAATAATTGCTTATTCTGTGAACCTTGCCCTGGATATAGTTTTTATATACATATCGTGTTGGTAAATACCCGATTGCGGATGATAGTAGAGGCTTTTTCAATAGGTTGCTAATGATAGTCATGGGGATTGAAAGGGGAAAAGTTGAATTACGAAAAAGTAACTTGGGACTTGCATAAGCGTAAACTGGATTGGCTTTATTCCAGCGTAATTTCTTTGTAGACATTAAATCGATGATTTATGTTGGGATTTAATTGGCCACGCCATCTATCAGATTGCTATGCTTTTATACGTGCAATCTGTTCAATAGGCTTGGGGTTTAGTGTTATTCTATGGTGTTTGGGCTCACCCTGTTTGATAAGGCGGTTCGAGATAACTACCATTACGTGAATTTCTTTCGGCATGCACAAGTGCAGAGTATTGTAAATACTCGCGCAGCGGGGGTAGTGTGTACGTCCATTCCGTCTTTCTCGGCGCCACGATTTACGCTGGACATTGCAGCCCTCGTAGCACTTCGGAATCGAGCGTAGAGGACTATAAGCGGACCGGGACTTCCTTGCTAGTGCTTAGACTACAGTGCGCTCGCTCACCGTAGGCTTATTGATTAGTTGAAGTGGTGAGAATACCTGGTTTGTTGTACAGTGATCCAGTGGTGCTTTGTGCTTCTCTCTAACACTGTGATAATTCTGCGTAAGCGTTCAATCACGGGGACGCGGAATGCGAAGAGTCGAATGGTAAAGTCTTATCACTAATCGCTGATTCAGATTTCTCTCACTCACATGGCTCGAGCTGGTATTCCTGAAGGTGACAGCGAAGTCTTGAGTATAATCTCACCTGTGTATAGGTGGTCTGTACTTCCGTTAAGCCAATTCTACAGGTGTGCGCACTTACTGCTGAGAGCCCGTCTAACGAGCGCTCGGTGTTGAGAACATCTGCGGAACGATAACTAAGAAGCTGATTCTCTGTTGACACTTGACCTAAATTCAGCCCGGCGTAGTAGCGATGTGTCAGGACTGGTCGATATATTCGTGTTTGTGGGGGAAGGGGAGGTGTTTCGGAGAAGGTGGGGGCTTAGCCGTTGGAACACTGTAATGATCTCTCTTGTTGCTGTTGTAATAGGTGCAGCATCGTATGTACGAAGTGACTTGGAAAGGGATTAATTCCAGAACGAGAGTTGTGAGCGGGGCGTTATTTCGAGATATGGTCACTGATTGAATGTCTTATTTATGGGGTGTAATGTTATTAGTTTTGAGAGGCTACAGAGTAGAGCGGTTACAGTCGATTGTAGAGGAATAAAGAGATATGTCTAAAAAGTGGCAGTGTTTAGAGTTGGGTGAAGCAAGGGATTTTGGGAGAGGACAAAGATGCGTTTATAAACAGAGAGTAGGTAAGGTTCAGTTCGCCAGGGCGAATGTTCAATTGGGCTACAGATGGTGACTTAGCGGGGAGTGGTGAATCTTGAGTCGGTGTTCATGGGTTGGATCCGTTTCAAGATGTCGGATAAGGTGGAGAGCGTTGTGATGAGGATATCGTGATTAGAAAATGAATTAGTAATGATAGAATTTAAGGCGCATTCGCCGCTCTGACTAATAGTTTATTTTAAGGGTGTAGTAGGTCAGCAATTCAATATGTATTCTCAGTGAGGGAGTTACTTCCTAAGCATGTGTTATAGAGTTTTGATGTTTAGTTTATCTATATATTTGGTTATGTGATATCTCCCTAATCTAATGTTTTGATGTCTTAGACTAGAATACATTTACACCCGGGCACTAATAAGATTTTTAAGAATCGAATCAAGACTTAAATTTATGAAACGATGTTGATCTTCTAGGGCGATAGATCTACAAGATGTTAATACAGATAAGAGAAAGGCAAGAGAAGTAATTTCGTCGAAGTTTGATTGTTAAATGCATACTTATCCCTTAAAGAATTTATTGGGACAAGAATTTGAATTGATTACATTGCGAAGCACATTTGGAGAAAGACCAGTTTTTGTTCTTAAAAATAATTTTGATGATAGCTTTGATGTCCACTTTGGAAGGTTGAAATCAAGTTAATTATATACCATTATCGATAAATACACCAATTTTCTATTGGGAACACAGAGATATTTTTGCGTACTTTGACTAAACAATCTGCTTGAAGACATCTCGAGAAAGACAAAAGTTTAGGTTTAAAAATAAAAGTTTGATTGTAGATAGCATTTCGAGTTACTTGTCGAAGGTTTGACAGATAAGTTGAAGTATGTATATACTATAATATTTATGTTTTGGTGTATACGCCCAAGTAGGAATTGGGAATTTAAATAATGGACAATAAAGGATCGTGAAATTGTGGGGGGTCAATGCCAATGTTATTAGGTTAACATAAAAAAGTGTAGCGAAATTAAAGAATGTGTTTGAGGAGCTTGGACGATAGGGAGAGATACAATAAGAATGTTACGTTCTCTCATAAATGTAGGAACTATGAGTGCAAATTGGGCTTATCTCGTATTGATGCATTGGGCCTACTTGAAGAATGTAGATACTCGTTTGGTATAAATAGTTGAACTTAATCTGAGCGGGTTGCTAAAATAATTAGAATGGAAAATTGCTTTCAACGAATACAAGGACGCATTTGTCTTCGGGGAGTACCTAAATATATGTGGCTCACAATGTTTAGTGATATATTAAGTGACCCAGGATCCATCATTTTT
>NW_021037684.1:0-28712 GCF_004153795.1 Camellia sinensis | reverse complement strand
TGGGCATGCAAAACAATGCACAACCATAAGGATACCATCAACATTGCAATGTCATCCGAGGCATACTACAAGATCTTGTCAGAGAAGTGAAATATTCTTTGAGTTCACTATCATCCAGGATTACACTAAATGGAGGACCCCGCACACCGAACCTGGCCATATCCTAAAAGCATTTGAGGTCAAAAGTGATGGAAGATGGCAAATACTATATGTGCATACATGCATATTCGGAAGAGCATAAGGGATAAAGCACATAAAACAGAAAGGCTTACTCTGTTTGAAGTGATAAGAAGCTATCATAACGGCAACACATGGTATAGGAAAATTGATGAAACAACAAATTCCTATGCCAAGAAAAAGTCTCAGATTAGTTTATACAGCATTAAAAAGTGGACTACGAAGGTGGCACATTAGGAGAAACAACGAGAGAGTGGGGACATCCTAACATAATAAGGTTTCAGGAGCAAAGGTATGGTTGCATGGAAGTCACGCTGAAGAGAGTTTTTATGGTCAAATCTGTCTAGAGGACAAGGGCATTCGAACAAGTAGAAAATATGTTTCTCAGTTAATCATAAGTCTAAGCACTGAATCTAAGATTTTAGGCACATTGAATCGAAAGCAAATTGGAACATTAGCACTGCCTAGGCTCAGGAGTTCGTATTTAAAGCCAGTTAAAACTAGCTCAAAATTGTCTCGTGGAACCTATCGTTGCTCCCAAATGACTGCTATGAAACAGGTTACCGCCAGCAATACAAATGCCCGCATTTTAAGGCCACAAAAACTAAATCGCCCCAATAACCCGGAAAGTCACAAGAGGGGGTAATAGAGGCCTATCTGAAAGGAGCAGGGAAAAACAATAGTGAAGTTAGTGAAAATGGTAAATTTAGTTTGTTTCTCTAGTTAGAATCTCGAAAGGAGCGTATGAAAATGACCGTACTAGTTAAGGGGACTTGGTGGCGATGACGGAGAGAATATAGCGCATATTAGATAGAAGGAGTCCTATGCAAATGAGATGATGTGAGCGAGAGCCTGGAGTTTTGTGTCTATATAGCGCCCAATTGAATTCCTATATTAATATGAAAAAGATGTTAGGAAACTCATCAGGAAAATTTATCACGAGAATCCTTAACAAAGCATGCATAAGATCAAGGCAGAGACGAATTGGAGTTCAATCAATATAGACGCAGGAATGCATAAGAGGCTGCGACAGAAAAGCCTTTATAAGATACCTAAGCAATCTCTCTACAAGGACAATACAGCAAAGATAGACATATTGATGATAAACGGGAAGTGGAGAGGGAACGAAATGATGATTGAGGTGTATTGGAAATGAATTTTGATAGAATGATTTGTTTACTGGAGCAGACATACTGGCCTTTTCGAGCTGCTAGATATGGGATGGACACACAAGTTTAAGTCATGGCATACGTGTTCTCTGCTTAAGAGTGCTGTTGAGTGGTTTGAAATGGATTTGAGTAGGCTATATCAACTTCATATGGCTTATCTCTTCGATTCATCGTACGAAGTGATAGGAGAAAAATATTCAAATGCATTGTCTTGACAGTATATATACGTGAATCCGTATTGATGGCCTTGAGAAGTGTTTTATCGCATTTATGGATGGATTAGGGATAGAGTTTGTGCCTTAAAATCATGGGGGATTAACTTATCGAGTGGGGGCTGTATGCTAATGAACTTGGATCATTTTAACTGTTACGTATTAGCTGGTTGGCGTACATTTTAGTGTTTTCTATTTAGAGGATGTGTTTTAAGTGCACTTTTTAAGACTCTACTGAGCTATATTTTTTTTCGGTTGGATGCATAACTGATCGCTGGAGATATGTAGTTATATAGTATGCGGATAAGAACATGTCATTTGTATATATCTTACATCTTTATCGCTCTTTTGAGGATATTGCGAGTTTAGACAATAATGTTAATGTTTGTGGCCATATCATTCCATGACTTTTTGCTCAGTTTGTTGGTTGGGGTGGTGGCCGAGGGAGCGTGATTGCAAGATTATAAGATAAAGACGCATGACGATCATTATCTGAGAATATTCTGTTGAGTTGGTAGTATGACAATCGATATTTGCAAACATTGGTTGCATGTATAAGTTCGAGATATAACTGATGGAAGTAGTAGGGCTTTCTTGGTTCTGAGTGATGTTGTGTGTGGGACATTGCGCACCTCTTTTACATACTTGCCTATCTACGTGTGCATTGTAGTATATGTTTGTAAGTGATATAGTGTCTTCTAGTCGGAATTACCATGTGGTTGTGTGCCTATGTACGAATTAGAACAGTTGTTATGCTCTGCATCACATTTTGACAGATTGTATTCGACGATATCTTAGCTTCTTAGTAGCACAGTGTTAGCCATGTATTGCACTAATTATACGTAGAGACAATGGCATGATTGTTTCGTACTCGGGATGTCAAACTCTTAGCTTGGTGAGCCCGGAGTTAAGGTGGAGAAGCTTCTTGGGAGATTGTTCATACTGACAAGTGATTGTATAAATACATCTCATAACTTGGATCGAGGATAATATCGAGGCTTAACTGTTGGTCATGACATATGGCCGTGTTTTGGTGACGATCTCATGTCCTCGCTCATTTGTCTTACATGCTTTTTCACTTGAATGGAAGTTTGGTCCCTTAGGTACTCTATGTCTGGATTATGATATGAGGATGAGAAATGGCATGCTCCCAACATGAGTTCTAATTAGTATGAGTAGAGAGAAACACTGACAATAAGGCGCTGTAACTCGTGATGAAATGTACGGCCACTTCACACTAGTGATGAACTCACACCTGGTCTTGATGCTTTGTCAAAAACGACTTTTTTCTCGCAGGAAGTTTTTGTCGTACGGCGCATCTAGTAGTGCCGACCGGATGCAAGAAATTGTCGAGGGCGACTGGATTGAAACAGCCACGCATTTTAACCATGGGCCCGGTGGCATTTCACTTAGCCGGTGGTGTTGTCTATGCCAGTATCGGCATTGAAGATTGACTCCTGACTTTAATGTGCTAGTGATTTCAGAGAAGCCGAGGCAATAGTGCTATGGCCTAAATGGGTTTCCAGGCAAGTTTTTGGATCGAGGCATGCATCACATATCGCGTATCCGAGGCAAGGCTGACCGTCCCTTTAATTTATAATGCTTCTCAATTTAGATTAATGTCTATAAGGGAGGCAGATGTAATAATTATATATTGTCTAGGGTGGTATTACTATATGTATGAGTTAAGTATAGTATGGATTTACTTGTGGTCACCATAGATTTATGTATCCTCAGAGCGAGATATGAGAAATTTGGTAAGAAAGATATGACCTGGAATGTGGGGTTTGCAATTGTATCTTCATACAGTCTTCTCTCAACCCTTTTATTATACTGCTTATGTCGGAATAGGTAGATCTAGGGCAATAGATTATATTTTTATGGCAGGAAATACTTGATCAGAAAGTCCGCTATGCAATGTGTCATCATTCTCATACAGCATAGATAATGCAATGCAACCTTGGTATTCATCGGCCATCATGCTAATGTGCTCACGTCATTGAATCAAAAATTCTATACTGAATACATTTAGTCTACTTGTGCATTTTTTCGCAGTTTCATAGGAGCAAAACTGAGCCTACTCTGTGAGCACTCGTATGCGTTGCAAGATAATTGCGCGAAATTGCAATTTTTATAATATGAAACAGATAGGAATTTTATACTTGTTATGCTTACTAACTAGTTTTTAGGTTTGGGCCGGAGTAGATGTACAGTATTATGCTTTAGCATCTTAGCTGCGTTGGGTGTTGCATATATAGCTATGATTACCATGAGGCTGAGCGTGATTATGTGATATTATATGCTTGATGCTATGGGATGAAGGTTGGATAGTACTGAGTGTAGTGAATAGCACTTATTTTCGCAACACATACCGAGAATCCCGTGTTTTAACCTACTTCGAGATCTAGAACAAGCTATACTATAAAACTAATCGCAAGGAAAAGTGCGACATGTATTTCCTGATATAAACAAACGGATATAGCGATGCTTAATTTCACTCAAATTAGGACAATCTAGTCTCATACTCTGATTGGGGACTGTGATGCTGTCTGAAGATTATGTGTTAAACATGTTCCAAGGTAAATATCAAATTCTACGGCTTATAACCAGAAAAGACAAGAGATTAGCAATATAATTGCTTTGCTTTATTTATCTCAAGTAGAGAGAATGATGAGTATAAGTGATCTGAATTGAAGGTTAGGAGTGAAGACAAATTGATAAGAAGGTACTGGTCTCCGAGGAAGCTTTTGGATGATTAAGGATCTCTACGTGATCGGCGCTGTGAGGAGAGAGCAGGGGTGATGACAGGATAATGAGCTTAGGAATTACGCATCAGTTTAAAAAAAGTCAGGTTGAGCCCAGAGTAACTTGTTATTGGGTCTTATGAGATGGCACGCATTGCTGTGCTCAGAATTTGTGCATATAGATGCAAGGACACATAGGTGATCTTGCACCAGGCTATTTAGGCTTGAGCGAGTCTGAAGAGCAACAGATATCAAGAAGAATTCGAATTCGGGGGTTGTCGGGACTAAATAACTGATAACTTCACATTGTCAAGTATTAAAATATAAGTTTTTCTAGCGCTTATAGGGTCGCCCGACGTTCTTGTTAGGTCCGGGCGGGCCAAAGCTAAAGGTTGCGCCCAGTAAGAGTTTGGCACTAAGTCTACTTTCAATTAAGAAACTCTATAAGTTTTCCAAAAGGTTATAATAAAAGTTATTGATGGCGGATAGGTTTTACTTCGTGAAAAATTCTTAATGTCTTCAATGGCATTATGACAGACAACCACATGTTGACATGCGTAAAGAAAGTTTCGCGATTGTCTGGCGAGGGGAATTGCGAGCTAATGTTGGAATGGAGGCAAGACGAGAAACCTCTAATAATGAACAATCTACTGAAGGCCGGGACTAATCAAGACCAGCAGAACAAAAGGAGCCTTTGCTACGACTACATGAGAGTAGGCAGTATATATTCTAATGTTACTGCTCTGCAGATTGAGTGAGTAGGTGTCTTTAATACAGCTCTATTCTAACCAGATGCATCGAATTTTTGATTTGCGTACATTAGCTAAATTGTAAATATCATGCAAAGTAATGAATGCATGGACAATTCTATATTTGTGTTTTTGACTCACTCGAATTTAACGTAGAGAATCTGTAATCGGCATTTCTGTTGCGCTCTTGAGTGAATTGACGTCTTTGAGCCATTCGTGCGTATTCAGAAATTGACTCGGTATACATGTTATTTTGGAATTCTTATAACATTATGGTAGGTTAATTCAAATTCGTTCGGAACGATTAATTAGAATAATTAAATGTGGTGAGAAGATTACAAGTCTTCGGGCAATATTTCACAGAAGTTCTAAATTCCGGGTCTGACATCCCAAGAATTATACAATCGCTATTGAGCGGACTAGTTTATCTTCAACACAATATGGTATCTAGAGCACTGTACTCAGAAAGAACGACGTCAAATAGTAAGTTGAGAAGCTAGAGAGAGAAGGATAAGAGAAGTTTTGGAGCTGTGAGAATTGTAAGATTACAAATGCAAATGTTTAACTGTTTAAAACATAGGTGGATTCGATGAGATCGAAGAGAAAAAGTATGGAACCCATGTATGAGGGAATGCTCGATAAAACCAAACTCTCAAAACTCAACAATAATGAACATGCGATGCAATGATACAAGCTTCAATTCAATCAATTTAACAATCGTGAAGCCTTAAACACTCAATCTTCATGAACCGAGGAGAACTAACTTACACTCACAATTAAAGAAGAGGCATGGTCTCTACATAAAGTCTCTAATTCCAAGGCTATATAAAGCTCAATTTTGCAAGTTCCCTCAAGTCTTTCTAATTTAAAAGTCATAATTAAATTCTAGAATTGAATTCAACTGTCCACTCATCTAGTCTCTCTCACGTTTTTGACGCTCTTAAGAGAAGTGGAGAATGAAAGCAAGACTATAGCCTCAACAACATTGGGTTGAAGTGGCCCATCTAGGTGGCAAAAAGAGTATAATAAACATAAACTAATGTAATTTAACTTAATTAATCAATATAAAATTCTATATAAATAACATTTCAAATTTAAATAAATACCAATAATCACTAACTTACTAATAGCTAAACTTTGGAATCGGGTTTTTCGGCCATAAGAGTACGTGCGCGATAGAGTCAGATATCAATTTACATATATAAATAAGCGTCGAGAAACTGAAAGATATTGAGAAGTGTCTGATTCATACGTGCAAATGTAGATGATAGAAGTGCACTTAAGCATAGTTACAACTCAATTAATCATTCTTCCTGTGAATACATGTTGAATTCAGTGAATGTTATTAAAACTCCATGCTAGCTTAACAAATTAACAATTAGATTTAGAGCAACTGAAATAAGTGGGGGAGTGTTGCACTCGTGGATCGCTCCCCTTCATTATGAAAAGAATTAAAAGTTTCGGTTACGATCCTGAAGACTGCGAGTTACTTATGATTTAAATAGAAAACAGGATGTAGGTGTGGTAAACATTGCCAAAGAGTTCTCTGATAAATTTATCGTCTTCCTTTCTACTCAGGTGGCATTCACGTGCCGAACACCATAGACTGTTCATAGTTGTGGGTTCGTATGCAAGATTCTGATTTCTTTGAGTGATACATAGCACAGTTACTAAATTAATCTATTTGTTCCTTATAAGTTTTTTCGGGATAAACTCTCACGGTTTACCAAATCACGTGTGGACTTAATGGGTTATCGTTTTCTTCTCGAGGATAACTTGAGAAGTATCAACTTGATGCTCATCTAGAATCTTACAAGGTGTCACGCAAATCATATCGCGAGGGGAGGATTCCGGCAAGGTAAATTCCTCACAAATGCAACAAATGTGGAATCACGTTATGTATAGAGAGTCCAATTTTCAAGGAAGGAAGTTGGCTACTTGATACCCCACCGGAGCTTAATCATTCTCATATAGTCTCATATGTTGAGTTGCATATAGACATACTCTCGTGATAAGACGTCATCTCTTGAGGCCAAAATATGAGTCTGTTTTCTCTGTGAAGTCTATAGTTGCATGATATATATATAGGCATCAATGATTTTGCGAAATACGATTTTCGAATATCTCATTACTCTGTTTTTCGTCTCTGACATACTAACTAATTCCCACATAACTTTATTTGTGTATTTTTTGATAGAGATGTATAGTTATTCAGTTGCCACGTTTTTAGAATTTCGATGATGTATTTTTCGTAAGGGGTAAGTTGGTGGGTCGAGGCAAATTGAAGGCTCATTTCCACTTCTTGCTCTTCAAAATGGGAGCGTTGGACATTTTTCAGTACAGAGGCTTCGAGAAAAAGTCTATATGATGAATTGGTTGAAGAATGTATGGGTGTGAAGGGAAGTACGGAAATTCGTTAAACTATGTGAATTTCCGAATTTCTTGAAACAAGAAATTTCAATAATTACAGTCTGATGTTTTATGGCTGATCATTTGTTGAGGATGATGGCTGGCCATGTGAGTCGGATTCTTTGATTATACGCATTTCTGTGCAATTGAATTGATTAATTGTCATAGAAAATAATAGATCCAGCAATAATTTCTATATCATTGTAATTATCATGTTTTGAAGTAAAATAGCAGATTAGTCATCTTACAATAAGAATTGAATATCTTATGGAGAGGTAACACCATGATCTAGTGGATATGTCTTATCACTGTAAGTAGGTTGGTAAGAACCTGGCGGGTTGTTGAGGGCTTAACTGTTGTGAAGACATTTGGGAAAATCAGGAATTTTTATTCGGCAGAATTAGTTTAATTGTACATTTTAATTTTCTGAGATAGATAGTTTGAATTGGTGATTCGTCCAATTCTTTAGTTCCCAGATTCGTTCTAAATTTCCTTTGAAATTTTCAACAAATATTCTCAAGTTTAAAATGGTTTTGGATTGTTTATGATCTTCTCAGAGTCATGATGTGTGTTTTTATTTATGTGATAGGCGAGGGTTTTTCTTATGAACCCTATTATTTAGTAATAGATTTGTGGGAAACGGCAATTTCAATGCTTCGCTAGTGTGTAATGGTGTTAGCAGGTTTCTGCAGCTACAAATGCATTCATAGTTTGTTTAAATTCCCTGCTTCTGGTTCAGTCATTTTGTGTAGAAGTATTCAAACTCTGTGATCTGTATACTCCATTGCGCCATAACGTCGAAAATTTTTTATGCAAACAACGCCGCAACGTTCTAATCATGGTGGGTCGTTTTTTATATGCGGTTCATGTGAAGCAATGAATAACTTTCATCTATTAAAAACAATCAACATCTAAAGATCAATAATCACATAATAAATCGTACAGGTATGTGAGATAACGGTGATCATAAAAGTGAGTTCAAATTTGGGAAAAAGCTGATTCCTTCGATGGTCTTTAAATTCTTTTGAGTCCAGCTGGTCAGTGGTAGGCATTTTGAGATATTGACAACTTCGTTAGCTAGCCATAGAAATCGGAACATAATTGTCGTCTGGGTTTCCGTAATTTTTGTGTAATGTAATACATCTATGATACATGTGAATAATAACTGTTAGAAATTACATTAGTTTTTGCATAAGTTCGTCTTAGGGTCTGGTAGGCACTGATGCATATTTTCCGTTTTGAATAATGTTATGAAACAACTATAAATTCTCATGGTTGAAATTGTCATAAGCATACTGAAGCTGGTATGACAAGGCATACAAGAATCGTATGTAACGATATTCGAAGTATCTTGATGCTGGACTTAAAGGGTAATTGATTCAGATAATTTTGAGAACTTGGTGTGGTAAAATAAATCATTAATGCGAGCATTATATTTATTTATGATTCAGTATCAGTAGAGTCTAGTGATTTTTTAATAAAGAGTGAGCAGGGAAGGTGATATCTTTTATAAGTTTTGCACTATCAATTTTAATCGTGGCTATTGTAAGACTTAAGTAAGTGTATGGATACTAATGTGAATAATAACAAATCTAGAAATTTAGAAAATGGAATCTTGAAAGGAATAGTGTTTACTCATTATCAGAGTGTATCAAGACATAGATACTTTTTAATAATTAAAAAGCTTTCCCACGGATGAAATCAGTAGGAGGGAGGTATATAATTGTTAAAAATTCAGCATCAGTGAAAAACTTGTTTGTTAACGTTTTGGTAGATGAATTTCGGTTACATTCATTTATATAAGTGATAATATCAAAGGATAATATAAATGAACAAAAGTAATGTGGTACTAGATCATGATCAAGATGAGATAAGTAATGTCATAGTCAGGTTTCATTTTGTTCATTTTTCACAGTTTCTCTTCCGTCAAGCGACCAATAGGTCGCATCGCGTCTCGAATGCATGCTGTTTCAGAAGTTTGCATGTTTTGCAGCACGCTCGAGTTGAGGTTAGTCGGCGGAGGGTATAGTCTTAGCTCCGAACGTTTAAGCGGAAAATCAGCGACTCAGCATTTTGGTACAAAAGTTTACAGACGCGTCTCATACGAGGAAGTTGCAGAAAAAAAACCACGCACCCCTCGAGCGACCCACTCAATACCCCCCCCGTCACCCATTCTTTTGGCTTGTCGAGCTCGAGCGAAGGAGATTGGCCGCTCAGGAGCGAGGACTATTTTCAGCAGTCTTGTTAAGATGTTTTCAGGTGCATTTTAGCATCCTCAATTACATCCTTAGGATTCGCTAGGGTGATTAGGAATAATAGAAGGTGATAAACATAGAAAACACACTAAGAACAAAAGTAATAAGCTAGAATATTTGAACGTGTGTTTTAAATGTGCATCTGTTATGTGATTTGTGTGGTCAACGCCGCATTAGGCTATCCGTTGATATTTTTGTCGTATCTGCTTGGAGCATCTGATGAGTAATAAGTCGTGTAAGTTGTTTAACTTTTAATTATTTCTTTGATGATGATGAATGATAGGTTTTTCCTGATATTTTTTTCGTATGATGCCGGGAATGATTGGCTCCAAATTTTTGAAATTATACTGTGCATGTATTAATTTCAAGATGGCATTATGGATTATCGGTATCTGTTTTATGTCCAATTCTGGCTAACCATATGTTCTATCCGAGTATTGTAATACCACCTCTTTACATACTTGCCTATCTAGTGTGCATTGTAGTATTGTTTGTAGTGTTGCATGCTAGTGGCATTACCATGTTGTTTGCATGATAGTTTGCATTGCATCACATTTGACATGTTTTGCATCTTAGCTTCTTGTTGCATTTTTTAGCCATGTTTGCACAACATGCATTGCATTGCTTGGTTCGGGGTGTCAAACCTAGTGTGAGGGTGAGAGGTGTTCATACTACAAGTGATGAAACACATCTCAACCCTCGGTCACCGAGGCCCTTAACGTTGGCATGATAGGGTCTTGGTCCTCATTTGTGTGTTGCATGCATTTTACATTGAATGGCAAGTTTGGTCCCTTAGGCTATCATGCGCAATTGATGGCCCAAGGATCAAGGGCCATGCTCCCCTGAGTTCAATATATGATAGGGAACATGACCATGCTTACATGTGCTAGAAATTCTATGCCATGCACTACCTGTCCTCTGCTGCTGTCAAAACTTTTTTCTGCAGGAAGTTTTTGTCGACCGGCACTGTAGAATGCCGACCGGCAAAGAATATGAGGCCGATGGACTTGAAAGCAGCCGACGGCATTTTACCATGGCCGGTGGACATTTCACTTAGCCGGTGGTGTTCTTCAGTACTCATTGAAGATACCCTGGGACTTTGGCAGGTTTCAGAGAAGCCAGAGGCAATAGTGCTATGGCTATGGGTTTCCAGGCAAGTTGGATCGAGCATGCATCATTCGCGTATCCCGAGGCAAGGCTGCGACCGTCTTTATTCTGCATTTAATTTGTTAAGTTAGAAGGACTGTAATAATTAATTAGCTAGGATAGGTAATTCATTATTCGGGACTGTATATTATTTATTTGGTCCCTCCGAGCGAGGGCAAATTTGTAATAAGTATGGGTGCGTGTGTGCATGTCTTCCAATCCCACGTCTTTCTCCCCTTTTATTTACCTGCTTATGATGGTAGACTAGGGCATGTTTAATTTAGCATACCTTATGCTATGCATGCGTGCATCATTCATCAGTATTGCATGCACCGGGCTCGGCGCATCATGCTAACTGCATTAGTACTTCAAATCTAACCTGAATACATGCTACTTGTGCATTTTTCGCATGTCATTCATAGACTAGCTGAGCCTACTCTAGTGACACTCCGTATGCGTTGCATTCGACATTTAAAACATGAACTAGGATCATGCATATGATTACTAACTAGTTTTTGTTTTGGCACGGAGTACGATGTAAGTATTTATGCTTTAGCATCCTTGCATGCGTGTGGGTGTTGCCATAATAGCATGATTACCATGAGGCTAGCTGCTTATGTGATATAACTGCTTGAATGCCTATGGGTGAAGGTTGGATTGTCTGAGTTGGAATAGCTTATTGAAATCCGTGTTTTAACCTACTTGCGAGTAGCAAATTCCAAAACATTTCCCAAAACAAACGGATATGCGATGCTTATTCCCAAATTAGGCAATCTAGTCTATACTTGTTTGCTGTGCGCATAACATAGTAATTCTAGGCTAATAACCAGAATAAGAACACATAAATGTTTTCAAAAATGGATATCATGGTTAGTAGAGGCCGATCTTCGGATCGGGCGAGAGGGGGTGCTCATAGCTGACCTTCCCCAATCGTACCCAAGTTCCCGAGCCGAGGCAACTTTGGTGATGACGGACACGTGGCCTTTGGCACCGAGTCAGGGTTTCCTAAATTCTCCCATTTTAAAATATTTAGGTAGCGACTCTGTATCTGGCAAAGCAGTCCATGTTTGGCACTTCTTTTCAAAAAATCTGTTTCTTAAAACGATTTGCCGGATTTGGACTCTTTGGTTCAGATTAAGAACCGTGACACAAATCGAGTCCGAACTGTAGCGAGGGCCCCACGCAGGCACATCTACAAGCGGACATGCAGAACAAAGGAGCTCCGCTCGAGCGTGGTTTCCCCTGCTTGAGTGTGGTTTTCCCCGCTCGAGTGGACTATAAAATCATGCAAAAGTACTGAATGCATGCAATTCACGCTCGACGGATGCTCGATCCCTGCTCGTGCGTGAGACACAAGTCTTCGCTCGAGCGTGCATTCCCTCGTTCTAGCGGACTGTAAACATGGGCAAAGTACTGGATACACGTATTTCACGCTCGAGCGTTACAAATGCAATGTTTAACTTCAAAACATGGTTGAGTTCATGGATTCAAGATCAAAATATTGAACATGTAGAAGAAATTCCTTCATAAAACACTCAAACTTCAACACATAATGAACATGCATGCATGATACAAGCTTCTAATTCAACAATCTTTAAGCCAATTATAAGCCCTTAAAACTTCTAATCTTCCATAGAACCAATGCAAGAACTAACTTAACTTCCACATAAAAAGGTGAGTCGGGCCTACATCAAAGTTCTAATTCAAGGTATATAAGCCATATTTTGCCAAGTTCCTTCGAAGTCTTCTAATTTCAAGCAAGAATTCTAGATGAATTCAATGTCTTTACGATTTTCTGTTGCATGTTAGAATTGCATCTAGTTGCATTTCATGTATATCATACTATGCATCTGTCCGATAGGAGTTAGCCCGGGCACGGGAACGAGTCGTTCGTACTCCGAGTGACGAATGTGTCTCAACCCCAGTCACCAACACTCCGATATCCATGATGCAGTTAGGTTTTAGCTGTAGTTTCTGTGCATCATCCTATATTGAGTGTGCATTCGACTCTCGGCCATCATGCTCGGTATGGTGATTGGGCACCCGGATCGAGACTGCATATATCGTGCAAATACATTGCTATGCCCCTTTTCCTGCTCTCTGGTGCAGCAAAATCAGGAATCAGAACTTTTTGAATTGGGCACGCATTCAGGACAGGTGTACAGAGGCTAATTGGGGCATTCCCGGTGGATTTCCGCGCAAGACGACCCGGCTGTCATCCATCAGAAGCAAGACGTCCCTGGCTATGCATGCCAGTTTTATTCGCTTTCGTAGTTAATTGTTAATTAATTTAGGACTTTGTTATATTCGGACTGTAATATTCTTTTATTCGGACTGTAATTTTGGGACTGTTATTTATTCGGACCTCTCTGCGAGGGCACAACTTGTAATAAGTTGCGGATGTGTGTTGTATGTTCTTCCACCCACGTCTTTCTCCTTTTATTTATCTTATGATTGGTTAGTTAGGGCATGTTTAAATGAGCAATACAGTATGACGCATGTTTGATCATTCATCTGTTTTGCATGCACCGGGCTCGGCGCACCATACTAACTGCATCGTTACTTTCAATTCCAAGTAATACATGGTGTTGTAGCATTTCAATACCATCTTAGAAAAAGCCGAGCCTTATAGTTTGCATTTTGCATGGTTGATTAGGCATTTCTATAACTTGAATTCATGCATGATTTTAATAAGTGTCATTTTGGCTTGGAGTACTCGGTAGTTTATTGGCTTTAGCATCCTTGCATGGTGGGTGAGTGACTGCCAGGAATAGCATGCTTACCATGAGGCATGTGTATATATATTTTTGCTGAATGGCCTGTGGTGGAAGGTCGGGTTATCGAATTGGAATAAATTCTAAATGTTTTTCAAGCCTACTGCGGTAGGCAAACCATTTTGTTTCAAAACAAACAGGACCAAACTTGCTCTTAGCTGCTTCTCTCACACGTTTTATGAATACCTACTAGAGGACACGCTCTCGCAGAGGAGTGGTCAGCAAAGACTACTTCAACAACATTGGGTGAAGTGGTATCCATCACTAGGTGTGGCTCAAAGCGTTTAGTGGACAGTGACATCAATTTAAAACTGGAATTAGTAACTCTCATAAGAGAGCCTTAAATTACGGTCTAATTATAAGTGCATTACCCAACGCTCACATTTTCAGATCTTTCAAAAGATATTAACTACCTAGGATATAGATCACATAGATTCTGGAAACTTGCATAAAAACATTACTCGTTTCAGATTCCGGCCGCCGATAAGGCCTTCAATTTTACAACCTCTGTCAATGCGACTAGACCAGAGGCGCGGGATGGGAACAGATCATTGCGGAGCGCGGGGTCAACAGATAGAATGCACTTTAAGCTAATACATACGCTCACGGAATATAAAAGTTGCAGCGGTTTAGGCCATTCTCAGATTCGAAGTTTCCCAGACAGTTTTTAACCGAAACCGTAGGGACAACCTTATATTGCATTTTGGATTTGAGACACTAATCAGTGGTGAGGGTTGCCACAGTCTGCGACACGCTCCGTGCTTATACATTAGTGGGCGAGTATTTGGAGGTCCTCCAAACTGGAGTCTACCTTTATTTGAAGAAGGTATTTCATCAAGGATGTTTCCTAAGTAAAAGGTGATATTAGGAATGGACACGCCTCTTCAAAGATAATGTATCTTTGGATGACCAAATTCAGGCTGCTTTCCCCCATTTTCCCTATAGTGGCGCGCTTCATACTTCAGAACACACCATCAGTTTTTCCTAAAGCGTATTTGTGCGAGATTTGATGCGATCTTTCTATACAGTGATTTCTCATTTGTGTTCTTTCATTAGACTATACCTTGTAATCCGATCGAGTTTTTACAGTCTGAGGAGTAGCAGTCGTGTAATGCCTTCATTAGTATGATGTAGTACCTCACCACATAGAACGACGGTACACGGGCGGTGCTCAAGTTCATTATGAGAAGGGAGTACGCGACTCGGTTATTTCCCTCCACTATTGCGGAGGAATGTGGAACACGTTATGTGCATACGCTGCGCATTCTTCAGGAGGGGAGAGTGGATGCTTACCTTGATACCCCACCGGATTTAAATTCTTTTCATAGTCTATATGGTTCTCGACCTATGATCATCTTGACTGCGAGTCTTTAACCCTGACTGCCAAAATAGAGGCCTTCTTTGGTCATGGCAATTTTATCCATCTCCTCTCAAGTGTGTGGCATGCGCTTTAAGACCAGCAAACATGATCAGCCAGTAACGGTAGTTATTTGTCATACTCTTAGTTGTAGCACAACCCGAACATGGCTCCACACATAAATGGCTCTTGCTGCTTCGGGGACATGTTATGTGGTAGTCAAAGGTTTATCCGAGAGCTTTCTGCCAGAGTACTCTGTTGAACTCTACAGTTTCACTATTTTTTGCGGTTGCAGTTTCACTTTGTGATTACAATATATGAGGGCCCATCAGGAAGGTTCTATATGTACGTACGCAAGCTTTTGGCCGCAGCAACAATTCGGTTAGATCGACTGGTTGCTCTACCATGACAAAGCCTACTCGCGTATTTAAGAAAGCGCACATGGAATCCCAATGACTATCGGGTTATGTAGTGAAAACTAGGTTTGTTATAACTTTGTAGGAGCTGGTAAATTCAGCCCAACTGGTTAAATGGCTTTCGCTCGATTTCGACTGGTTTACATCAAGAATCTTGAACATTTCTTCAATAAATCCATCCAGAGTCTTTCGGTGTTCCTTTCTGGAGCAATAATGGCCTGACTGTCTATACCATGTCTGAAAGGCAGTTTTGAAGAACAGGACTGGGTTGGAATTATGACTACTCAGTCTCAGTTTCAGGTGGGCCTTCTTTGCATGCATTGTCTGGGCAACTTTGCCAAAATCTCTGAGATGGGTTAACTTCGAGGTCGTACTACGTTTAGAGAAGGGCTTTTGCATAATATGTTACAGATAGGCACTCCATGAACATCGGCCAACAATCTCACTCGCGAAATTAGATTACGATTCTGGTTCAGACCAACTATTAAAATGGGGTATGCAAAACACCATTATAATTTGTTGTTGAGCAGGTATAGAAGTCATGGGGCCAAAGCAAGTTTAGTTATTCAATCATAATCGAGAACAATAACGCTCTTACATTGAATCTGCATACACCTGTTCCTACTTTGGATGCGGAGATGAATCCGAAGGGGACCATAGCAATATGAAGAATCATAAAGGGTGGGCTCTTGTTATATAGATGAATTCTCTGGTAGCTTGTTGCAGTTCTTTTTCGTTGCGGCCTCAAGGGTGGTGACCATACAGTGGGTCTATGCAGTAAAGGACACTTTTGGCCCCTTTGGGCGGTTTGTTGATTCGTTTCGTTGCTTCTAGGAACTTTGTTGGGCGCAATGAAAAGAAACCATTGTCATATGGCGAGGCAGCCAAAATCAGCAATTTCTTTCTTCATTCCGGCCACCTCAAGAGAACTATCAGTTTCAAAGGCATTCCCAATGTTCGTTCGCAGATACCCAATATTACTCCTCATAAAATGTTCCTTGACTGGGAATTGGATAGATAGTTTTGAATATAGTGGCCATGTCCGTGAGTTATAGCAATGTTTCCCTTTTCAGTTCAGAGAATCAAAGTGCCGAGGTGATCGTTCAGGCACTCGTTACGGGATCTTCTCTGACAGATTTTACCAAGGAACATATTATCTCTCGAAGACCTGTTAATGTGTCAAGATGTGGTTGGCCTCTGGTTTGCTGACTTCCACTCGTTTTGTGCTCTAATAAATGTAAGGTGGTAATGTCTTTTGCCATACATATTTCGCAAGGGTCATTCTGTTGCTGTCTTCTCTTTAATCATCTCAATCAGTGCCAGGGTTTGTGAGCAGATACATTCTAATATAGGTGGCTATATTTCGTCTATTCGCATTTCTTCTTCAGCGCGAAAAATATTCAAATCTCGATTCTAGGTTGCGACCATTACAATGGGATCAACATAGCAATGCTTCCTCATTCCGCAACGGTGAGCATAGCCGCTGGCTTAAATTTTCTCGCTCATACTTTCCAGATTCTTTTCGGCTTGGGCTCAGGTGACATTTCCAGCGTTGAATTGGTGTTTAGCTGTTTCCTCGTGATGGATTACTGTACCCCATTGGAAATTGGTTATTATGCATTGTTACGAGCAGTGTCATAGTGTGCTCTTTTTTTGTATATATTTGATTTAGTTATCTTCTGTACCTCTTGCAATCATGCAGCATTGTCCTCTTACTGATTCAGCTTCTGTATTTCTGTTTGTAGATAAAGAAGTGAATTATCAAACTACTTTGTAGATCCTGTGGTTAAGTATAACATATCACTCTGCGACTGGTCTCACCCCATAAAGAGTAGGAAGGGTGACGCCATTTTTTAGTGCAACACTTACTGGCTGGCTAGTATACAAAAATCATGGGTCGGGTCCATTGGGTTTCTTTTCTTGTTTCGCACCGGTTTCGGGTCATGCTGTACGGTGATTGTGCATATTTGACTTGTAACGTAGTTACACTTCTGCCCACTTTATAAATACCTACTCTCTCCAAATACCCTTGATAAGGCTGATTAGCTTATCACATTGTAATATTTAAATAAGGGATAGGTTAATAACAGAGCGGCGTATCCTGGCGTGGGATTATAGTGAGTTTTATGAGAATCGGCGTGTATGCACGCTCTACTGTTGAGTAAAGATATTGTGACATAACTCGCTTGATGGACAGATAGCTTGCCTATTAGTCAGCCAGTACATTTTCCCAGACTCGCAGGGCCTATGTTCTTAGAATGAGATATCTCTGCCCTTTTATGGGGGATGTGATTGATAGGCAGGCATGTAGTCGAGTGAGTGGTTGGCAACTTTTACCAATTTGATGATCTTGTTGAACTTCATCAAGACTATCGTGTACACATAAGCCCAAGCTAGCCTAGACACAACTTCGGATAGGTATTCTTATACAAAGTCATATTGTCGGTCCGGGTAGGTAGCAGGAATGTCCGACTACCTGCTTCAACTCTTCTATGTGAGCGTTCAACGATTTTGAACAGACGTTGGATGTGTTCAATAGCCCCATCGCTTACATGAAATCACATGTACCAACAATACGATCACTCTAAGATTCACAGACTAGGTCTAGGCCAATTTATTCACAATTCTATGGAGGGTTACGTTTCTGCATTAAAAGTTTCTGTTCTCTTAGGTTCTGTAGGGCAATGTTCAATGACAGTTCATGGTTTCCGTAGTTTTTGAATAATCAAAATGTATCTATGAAAACAACTATAATTCGCAGGTATGGTTTGAAAATTCGTTCATAAGGTTCATAAATGCGCGGTGCATTGGTAACTCCGAAAGGCATAACAGAATTCGTAATGTACGTCCTCGTTCGAAAGTCAGTCTTGTCGATTGTCCCTGTCTTGAGTACTTTCATTTTCTCGCGTTTGGTATCTGAGTAGTCTGACGCAGTCAATCTTTGAGGTGCTAGTAACATCTTTTGGTGGCAAAAACACTGTGGATGGTACAGAAATAAATCATTGTATGCGATGCTCACTGGAGGACCTACTTTTAGCAGATATGTTATTTGTTCACTGTTACCTTGTGAATTCATGTGTACACAAGTATGGTCAATGTAGAGTCTCAGTGGAGCCATCTTTTCTTTATTCACAAATAAGACTGGCTGCGCCCTACGTGAACGTACTGGTGGGCCTGTATTGAACTTCCTTAGTACCGGTCTAACAGGATAGTATTAATTGCAATATAGCCCTGGACCATTCAACTCTTTCAATTTCGAAGTATACGTGTAGGCTGTCATTCTGTCACGGAGGAGCTTTCTGATACAGGACTGTGAGTCTCGGAATTCCAACTGACCAATGGCTCAATGGTGAACTCTAATCATGCCACCTATTCAATTCAGATCGCAGCGACCTAGCAAATCAGTCTATAGAGGTATAGAAAACATCTGGGAATTCTCTGACTATAGGAATTTACTGTTCCATCAATTTTTATCATCAGTAGGTCGGCAGTCAACGAGATCATAGATTACCGGTTTACATCCCCTTTAACCGGTCAAATTTAAAAGTGCTTCATGTTGATGATCTAATCCTGTGATGCCGCGCGCGCGGGGTACTTACTCCATTTTGTTAAACACAAATTCAGGGCAGTCAGTGGAGGAAAAAGCAACTTGTTTTGTTACACAGTCTTTGGTAGCATATGACCTAATTTCGTTGACCCAGTCCCTTCATTTCCCAAATATCCACATCAATAGTGCTAATCTAGATACTTCCTAGGCAATTAATATCTTGAAAAATTTGGGATACAAATTTTCAATGCACATCCATCTACCATATAGTTAGTGTTTCACAATTTGCATTAGTCTATTAATAAGCAACAAGTCATTGGGATCCATTGTCAACTCAGTTATTCTTAGAGAGATACAGGCTAACAGATAGGGGTTCATAAGGTTCCGTGGTCATACGTTAATTTTCAGCTTGAAAAGGAAGCAATCAGTGGCAATGGTGCTGTTGACATTGGCATACCATATGTTAACTGATGACCACTAAGAGTAACTCAGTAAACCTTCCCGAATATATGCACATCTAATACATACACATTTTGCATAAGCACAATGCGATTGGAGAGAATACGCTGAGCACACCTAGACAGTTGGTCTTCATGTGGTATTCTTTTGTTTACGTCTGGCGGAACCGTTGTGGTGACGACCGATTGCAAGCGCTCGGCGCTAGTTTGCCGTCAGTAGGCTCTTTTCTAGTAAGTCTATTCATAGGGGTGTTGTGGTCCTTCATGGAAGTGAAGCAGTAGTGGAACTGGGCCTTAGACCTGGACAAATCGTGATGAGTCGAGTCAGCAGGTAGTGCAACAAGTTGATGCTGCAGCGCTGGCTGGCAGTCTCTATCAGTGTGCACCTAGGATTGCAGAAGGGAATGTCTGTTGTTCGCTAGTGGCCAAGCTTTCTGCTTCAACTGCCCTACCATGACCAGCTGGTCAAATGCGCACACGTGTAACAAGCACCAGAGATTTTATAACAAACCGATGTCATTCAACCGGTATATGATTCTTACCATATTCCGGGTCGGAAGCCAAGGCTTGGCTTTTTCAAGAGGTTGTGGAAACCGACTGGGAGGTGTAAGCATTTCACGGAACGGGTTTCCTTTGCATCTTATTACACCTGTTTGGCCATGACCCTTTCGATCGTTCTGCGTGTTTGTCAATGACGGAACTGTTCTCCGGGGTACCTTATTTCTTTAAATTTATGTGAAATGCCCCGTCTCTTACCATGATTCAGCACTTGGCGTTTCAGGTCTGCTTTCAATTGCTTCCTGTATATGTGATCGACGTCGGCCATTATTGAGCTCAATTAAAAAATCGCCACAACATCTCAAAGAACATCCAGCAGCGCAATATATTCAAGTAACTCCAGAACATTTAATACCTTGTCACAGATATTCAGCAATTAAGGCCGCCTTTCAAATTCTAGGCCGTTTGGTAATCAAGTCAAATCCAGTGTGCCTTGGTGCATATCTGGCGAGTTCCGGATCCCACTTGAACATACAGATATTCAGCCATCGGACATGGGTTACCTTTGTCTCACTGTTCCAACTCGGTTATCCTTGCAAGGTCTCGACACATCCTATGGGACGTATCTCAAAGAAGGCTCCTTTAAACTGAGCCCTGACATTCAATAGTGTGAGACATCCACCGAACGATCCCCGGAAGGACGAGCTCGCCGTTCTATTCATTTGGGGCACTACAGTCGGAGCTCTTAAATGTCACGGGTTTCTACAATCCTGAACCAAGATCCAAATCCGGCAAAATCGTTTAGGAAGACTGAATTTTTGAAGATTGTGGCCAACATGGACTGCGTTTGCCAGATACAGAGGTCGCCACCTAAATATTTTATTTTTGGGAAAAATTAGGAAACCCTGACTCGGTGGCAAAGGCACGTGATCCGTCATCACCAAAAGTTGCTGCGGTTCGGGGATTGGGTACGAGTTGGGGAAGGTCACTTCCAAGTGGGGCAACCCCGCTCGCCGGTCATAGACCTGGCCTCTTAACTAACCATTGATAATCACATTTTTGAAGACAATTGCGGGTTCTTTGATTGCCGAGTTTATATAGCTAGGTTATATGTGAGCGCACAGCATACAAATATAGACCGCGGTCGCCTTTGGTTAATGGAACGAAAACATTTCATGTCTTTGTTTTTGAAAAATGGTTTCTAACCGCAGGTAGAGCTTTGAACATTTGAACTGATTTATCCAAATTCAGATAACCCGACCTTCACCCACAGGACATTGCAGGCACTATATCATATTAAGCATCATAGCCTTCGATTCGTAAGCATGCTATTTCATGGCAGTCACTCACACGCATGCAAGGATGGCTAAAGGCATAAGAACGTTAATCGAGACTCCAAGCCAATAGACACTTATTAGAAAATCCTGCAATGATCCTAAGTCATACAGATATGGCCATGCAAACATGCAAAATGCAAACTATAACAGGCTCGCTTTTTACGATGGTATATTGAAATGCTACAACTACACATGTTTCAAAAAAAAAAAAAAAAAAAAAAAAAAAAAAAAATCTTGGAATTGAAAGTACGATGCAAAGTTAGTAGTGGTGCGCCGAGCCCGGTGCTATGCAAAAAACAGTATGAAGATGCAAAATGCTGTCATACTGTAATGCTAATTTAACATGCCCTATCTACCCATCATTAAGCGGGATTAAATAAAAGGGAGGGGAAAGACGTGGGGTTGGAGACTACAACAACCACACAACGCACACTTATTTACAGTTGTGGGCCCTCGAAGAGAGGGTCGATAAATTATACAGTCCAAATATTACAGATCCCGAATTAAAAGATATTACAGTCCGAAATATTACAAAGTCCTAATTAATTTACAAATTAACTCATAGGAAAGCGAACTAAAAACTTGGCATGCAAAGGCCAAGGGACTGTCTTGGTTTGATGAGATGAATGCATGTCCGGGTCGTCTTGGGCGCGGAAATTCCACCGAGAATGCCCCAATTAGCCTCTGTTACACCTGTCCTTTGAAATGCGTGCAAATTCCCAAAAAGTTGCTGTATTCCTTGATTTTGCTGCAACAGAGAGCAGGAAAGGGCATGAGCAATGTATTTGCACGAATATGGCATGTCTCGATTCTCGTGCC
This sequence comes from Camellia sinensis, assembly GCF_004153795.1. NCBI lineage: Eukaryota > Viridiplantae > Streptophyta > Magnoliopsida > Ericales > Theaceae > Camellia > Camellia sinensis. Next base: position 6,645 of record NW_021037684.1, on the reverse strand, counting down.
ACCAATCACGGCCCATTGACGAGGCATGTATTGGCCGAGGAGTCGAAATGCACAACTCAATATAGGAATGAATGCACATGAAAACTACAGCTAAAAACCTTAACTTCATTCATGGATAAATCCAGGAAGAGCTGTTGGTGACTGGGGGATTGAGACACCTTCGTCACTCGGAGTACGGAAGTACCTCGCTTTCCCGTGCCCGGTGCTAACTCCTTATTGCGTGACACGAATGCAATATGTATGAATATACTGAAATGCAACTAAGACTGCAATTTCTAACTGCACAGAATGCTATGAAATAGATGCCTCGAAAGTGCGTGCACAGGCACGCACAAACCGAGAAAATGAACAGAATTGGAATCTAAGATACAACTAGTATGCACTACGCTAATGAAAAATGATCTGGCTCGAAATGACGTGCACCATCGAGCAGCGGCAAACCGAGGGCGACGGTATTATGCAATGCAAATGAGAACCTACGACAGTAGCTATGCACACGGGCACGCAACCGAGGCGATGCTATAAATGGCAATTAAATGAGTATGCCTCGAAGTGCGTGGCACACGCGGCACGCAATACCGATGGCGACGTGTTATAAATGTTATGAATGAGATGCCTCGAAGTGGCGTGCACGACGGGCACAGCAACCGAGCGGATGAGCAAATGCAATGAAATAGAATGCCTCGAAAGTGCGTGCACACGGGCACGCAAACTGAGGCAGATGTCAAAATGCAATGTCAAAATGCAATGAAATAGATGGCCTCGGAAGTGCGGTGCATGACACGGAGCCACGCAAATAACGAGGGACAGAATGTACAAAATGCATGAAATCGAGGCTGAGTGGCGTACACACGGGCATCAGCAAACCGAGGCCGATGACCAAAATGCAATGAAATGAGCGTGCTCTCGAAGTACGTGCACCGGCACGCCAAACCGATACACCGTGATTGACAATGAATGATGAAAGAGACATGAAATGTGATATGGAAAAAAAAACATCAAAACAAAAAAGAAGTCAACTAATATACCACATGGAGTGACCTCGGCACACCACTCACAGGATGCCTACAACGTGAGTTAAATTGAAGCTGCCGTCGAACATGCAGCCGTGAACATCCGGCACGCCACCAGAGGGCAGTATCGGCCAAAATGTGATGACCAACTATGACATGGAAACAATGATGATGGCCTGAACCACCATAAAAAATATAACCTAACCCATGCAAAAGTGAGCTCGGGGCCGAACTCCACTAGAACGTCAGCGGCGGTGATTAAAATGTGGGTGCCTATGCAATGCGGGTGGCGCGCCGGGCACGCAAAGGCCGAGGGCATGGAAAACAATGTGAGGCAATGACATGTAATGAACAATGACTACGCTAATATACAACATGAGGAGCCTCAGTCCTACACTCACAAGGATGCGGCGGTCGTAGAATAAATGAATAGTAGATGAGCCTTCGAAAGATGCTAGACGCCGTGCACTGTGCACAACGGGGTCACCCGCAGACATGAGCGGGCGTATGAGTAAAAATGCAGATGTTAAGCCAGTGAAATGTCACTGTGCGCGCATCCAAACGAATGATGAGACAGCACGTGTGGAGAAGTAAGCTAATGGCCCACCACTCATACGAGATATTCGCGGCTTTAGCGGATAAAAACTCGATAGAAGAGTGCCGTCGATAAGAATCGTCACAACGGGGCACGCCAATCTATACCGATCCTTAGATTAGAACGAGAGAGACACCTAAGGAGGTAAGTGAGTCGTGCCTAGGATGTAACGTGGATTGTAGAATGTAACATTTGTGAAAAATTGGAAAATGGACTAGTACTGTCGTATCAGACAGAATGCTTCAGCGCACAATTTGTGAAACGGTATCCTGCGTAATGATAGATGGAATTACTAATTAGACAACTAAATCTGCTATTGTGAAGTCCCGCATTAGAATCTCGCACATTAGGATGCAACATTCACCGAAATGGACTCTGGATGGTTTTAGCACATTATTCGCTAATCTATGACATGTACAACGGTGCGACATGCAATGCTGAACCAGAAGAAGGCAAGCGTTGAAGACACGTATAGTTCCCCAAGGATTGAAGGGCACTCTCTTCAGGGTTTATAACCATGGCCAGACAGCAATGCCCTAGGTATGCGCAAAAATTAGCATGCAAGATGGGGCCAAAAGGGGAGTAATTGAGCAAATGATATAAGCCAAAACTCAGAGCTGAAGAAATTTCCCTTCTAAATTGAAGAGGGAACCAAATATCTGAGACTCTTACGCGCTATATAAAGCACTCTCAGATGGATCGTTATAAACAACCATACGGCTAAAAATGTGAGGGATGCAAATGAGGCTAAGGTGCTCTTCAGAACATGACCAGATCCTATGAGCAATATATTCAAACAGTAAAAAGAGTCGTTAATGAAGCAGTGAATTAATAGGGCGCACAATTAATTCGCCCTTTCTCACGTTTCGGTCCAAGCGTCAGTGAAAAGCTGAAGCTAAGACGAGGGTCGTTGGCGGCCGAATGTTAGTGCAAAAAACATGACGGCTACATAGGAGGACTATACGTGACAGAGATGACACATCGGCACGGCGGCACCAAATCGGTGAGGGGCCCTTGCACAAGTGTTGAAGTCGAGGGCGTCCTAAATAAGCACTTCAGCAAGATTTCCCCTTATCTAATTGAAGCTCTCCGACAAAACGCTGATTCATCATGGGGCAAAATAGCATGCAAGATTATTCACTATAAGAGGATCATGAAGAAGTGCATTCATGGAGGCTCAAACAGGGTTGAGCCCTTAATGAAAGTTGAAAATGAGCTTAAAGTAAGGCACTTTCTTTAGGGCCGGAGATCAATTAATTTAAGAATGTTGCCTTTTTAGAGATGATGCAAAAAAATGTGAGCTAGAGAAAAGAGGGATAATTGGACTTACCTTTGAAGACACACTTTGTTGCTTCTTGGGACCAGATTTAGTGACTCTAAGCGCTGATGTCTTCCCCCTTGCTGCTGGAGTGGAGTGGTGGTGGGTGGACGCCCTGAATGCGGATGAATGCAAGAGAATAATGGAACCCGGAACACTTGAGAAGTTGGAGGACTGGAACGGGAAGTGGCTTGAAACCAAGAGTTGTCCCAAATATGCCTCTCCCTCCATACTTAAGCAAGGCTCGTGGAATAAAACCGCTATACTATGGATGTGGTGTGAAAAGAGATGAGGAGCGCCAGCAATTCAGTGGACCCGAAGAGAGAGAGACAGAGCCTCCCCCAAAGACTAGCTGAGTTTGTTAGAGATAAAGATCCGAGCCTTTTTCTTCTTTTCAAAAGGGATACCGGGCTCGGATGCACCTTAGATATTTCTTTGGAGTGGTGAATAACCACAATAGGCACAGCTGGAATGCACTGTATTGTCTTGCAGGTGGAACACCCCGCAAGGCTCACCGGCCACTTAACATGGCGCGCGCAAAGGCCCCAGCGCTATTTGGTCAAGGAGCATCCCAGATAACGGATGCCGGACACGGCCAAGAAAAGATAGCCATCTGGGCTCCCGGCCACCCCTAGGGATGAGCCCAGAGTTTAGTGGTGCCAATAGGGCTGTGCAAGACCTATGCATTAAGATTGCGCGCTCCTTGTCAGTGTGAAAAAGTTATGACCGTTGATGTGCCCGTAGAGAGCTCAAGGCAGTTCAGCTCCAGCGGACTTCCAACCCAAACCACCAGTCTCTCCCCCTGCGTCTTGACCTCTGCCGAGATGATTCCTTGACGGGTAGGACAAATATGAGAGCCCCCGGGAATTGTCATGCTCTTCCTATAGTCCATGGAGGTACTCCTCATATTTCTTTTTGTCACTACTTTTTATGTTGACATGAAGTGTTGATGTTACCTGGCCCGGTTTCTCGTGTGAAGAGCCCCTTGACGCAGACATTTTTTCTCCTATCCTATGGTCTGGATTCATACTGAAAGCCAGCTCTACAGCAATTGAACACAAAAGAATGAAAGTTGGGCTTTCTGGCAATAGATAGTGTACTCAGTTCCTTAATCCTTCACGCGAGCGAATTTGGTGATTGCATACTTCCGTCTTGTGTGGTTAGTATTGACGAGTATAATTGTCGGATGTTTTGAAATTTTGGCGATTTAAGTGACAGGTCACTCCTCAGGGCTCGTTCACATTGCAGATTAGGTTAAAAAACGAGTTTCATAAGCTATTCAACTCGAGAATTTCCCCCCCCAAACTTAACCATAGGCTTCAAGCAGTTATATCACAGAGCAGCAGCCTTACATTGGTATTTTCATCTATATGGCACACCCACCGGGCATGCAAGAATGAGCAAAATCTAATCTACTTCCGTGCCAAACCCAAGAAACTGTTTGTGATTAGAGTAGGCTTGGTAAATAGAGACAATGATCAGTAATTTTACTATTACCTGGTAATGCCTGCGCGCAAATGGTTTTGGGGGAGAACGCCACTTACCGCCAGGTGTGTAGATCCACAGATATTGTGGTTGAAAGTGTTGGTACGGACACTAACTCCAAGGTGTAGGCTTCATACACGGGCATGCTGTGCCCGGAATGTGTGGAAAATGAGGAACGTGCGAGGAGCGGGCGGACTTGCCGGCATTTGCGAGGATTAAAGGGTCGGTATGCGTATTCTGCACACGCTATTATTGACTAGGATTTTGCACTCCCCCCTTCAGTGCCTTCCTGGTAGATACAGAAGTAGTGTAATCCTGCGCACAAAAAGATTTGAGGGAAAAAAATGCCGAATGCAAAACGATTTGCGCCGAGCCACGTGGCATGGCAATCTTGATGAATGATGGCACGCATGACTGACGTGGCGCATGGGCCAGAGAATATGCACATCGACAGTAATTCAGAATTGCAGTCCTCCCGGAAAATGGTAGCCTTGCATAAGATTATAAGTGAAACAGAGGAGAAGACGTGGCTTGCGCGGAAAAGACATAGATAGGCACAATCAGCGGACCGCCACGAAGTGCGGATACTTATTCTCAGTTACCAAGATGTTGCCCTCTGCCTCAACGGAAAGGGGACAAAAGACAATATCAACGATAAGTGCTTTGCCGAATCAGAGGCCCACGACGGAATAGGTAGGTTATAGGCTTACCTATCCTAGGCTAAAGTGTTTCATTATTACAGTCCTTCCCTAAACTCTGACCGAGCACACTCGTAAATGCAGGGAATTAAGGTCCGCGCTTTCCTCGGATACGCGAATGATGCCACCTAACGGCTCCCGAAAAAACGAGAATGCTCGGAGTCCAACTTGCTGGGGAAACCCACTCCGAAAGCCATAGCATTAGTTGCCGGCTGGCTTCTTCTGAAACCTGGCACAGCAAGTACCAGACATTGGCCTAGGTCGGGATTCCATTCCCATAGAAATGTAGTCGACGGCCAAGCTGTACGATGAAGGGACACCAACTCGGGGTGAAGTGTTAGACCAGAGTGACCTCTCCCTCTCCACCGGCCCATAAGGAAAAGGTTGAAAAAGATTTGCGGAGATCAGACGTTGAGCTCTTCAAGTCCATCGGGCCTATATTCTATTCGCCGGCAGTCAAGGCTATCTGCAAGTGGGCAGGCACAGCCAAGAGGGTTCGGAAGCCCATCGGAGCAGAAGGGACCTTCCCTGCAGACAAAAAGGAGTTTAGGCTAACGCAAGCGCGAGGACAGGTATGTGGCATGGCAATAGGAATTAGTGCCTCGCGCAACCTGTGTAAGCCCTGAGACCTTCTGAACAAGACAAACATTGCATGGTCAATATAGTTCTACCCGATCAATATATTGAACTCAGGTGGGAGCATGCTGCCAACTTTGACTCCTTGGGCGTAGATGCTTGCGCCTGAGTATTGTATAAGGTAATAGACATATACAGGGGATCCAAAAACTATGCACTCGGTGTGCATGTAAAATGCTATTGCCAACACAAAATGAGACCAAGACCCTATCATGCCAACGTTAAGGGCCCTCGCTGTCTACAGTTGCGCGACCGAGCCGCGTTGAGATGGTGTTTCATCCTGTAGTTGAACCTCTCATCCCTCCATCTGACGACTCAAGGAGGTGGGATATTGACTACGCTCATACAGGAGAACCAAGGACAAGTTCGAATAGTCGTCTTAGGTCAAACATGGCTAAAAACTGCAACAAGAAGCTAAGATCGCCGAGCACGGAACTTGTTAACTCTGCGCTGGTGCTCTCTCGAACTGAGCCAGCTATACATGCAAAAGACCATATAGACAAATTACGAGTTTGGCCAAAACTAGCTCAAATTGCAACCAACTACAAGAACAGTATACATGTCGACGTAGCATTAGCACAGCTTAATGTTAAGAGGGGAGCAGTGGCCAACATATGCCAAAACATAAGATGGCACTCGTACCAGACAGACAGAGATGCCAATTTGTTCGGGGCAAGATGCATAAATGAATATGCAGGAAGATTTTTGAAGTTGGACTTCTATACGCTACGCGAGCCGGTTTTTGAAAAGATGTCGGACATACTACAGATCGCTATATATGATCCATGGTCTTACGTGACTCCTCGCGCATGGAGGAAGCCAGTCTTGTGAAAGTTGACTTATCACGTCTACGCAAGGCCGGCCGACACGCTCTCTCACCCTCCAAACTCCTCTCTCTTT
>NW_021037683.1:0-11429 GCF_004153795.1 Camellia sinensis | reverse complement strand
CGGCGATCCCGGATTTACCCTTGTTGTACAGTGATCCGGACAAGTGTCCGTGGATGGTTGGTAGTTGATTATTATCTTTGTTTACATCCTTTTTACTCGTTATTGAGTTATAGGATGTGTTAGGGCATGTTTGTTACAGGTTGGCTAAGTTTAGAAACCAAACTAGTTGCCCAGATTTTGACCTGTCCGCTCGAGGCGGGTTTTGGCGCTCGAGCGGCGAATTGCACCCATCCAGTATTTCCTGTGCATGTTGGACGCTCGAGCGTGTGATTGGCCGCTCGAGCGGGGTTGTGTGAGTGTCGCTCGAGCGGGGAGTTGGAACTCGAGCGAGACCTAGCTCTGTAAACAGTTCTGGGAGTGTTGATCCGCCGCTCGAGCGGCGATTGTTAACGCTCGAGCGGGAGTCTGTGAGTGACGCTCGAGCGGGGAGACTGGGTTTTAAGTTCCGTGTTTTGACTTTTCAAATCACTTTTTTCACTTTCTCTCTCTCTCATACTTTCCAAAACACCACCTTGTTGAGCCTCTCACTCTAGAACTTACCTTCTCTCTAGGTTTTGATCTAGTAGGAGTGATTTGCTCATCTTTGGTCTTTACAAAAAAGTTGTGATCGTCGGGGCTTCATTTTAAATCTGAAAATTTCGGATTTGGAGCACGTTGGGTTTTGTCATCTTCTCCTTTGGGGGCTCCGAATTTGAGGTAGGGATATTCTACTCCTTTCTATGGATTTTGTTCTTAAATTTTGGTATTTTGAATGTTGGGGTTGGTTTTGGTTAATTTTGTTGAAAGTTTGGGGCTTTTGTGTTATTCAACAAAGTTGGGGTTTTAATTTATAATAAACCTAGATGCATGTTTGGTATACAGAAATGGAATAAATGTTGAATCATTGATGAAAAAGGGACCTAAGGGTTTGTAATGTTAATTATGGAAAATGACCTAATTATCATTGCGTTGATTATTGGATAATTAATTGTGGGAAATGAGGAAATGAAATGGAACTGTTGAGATTTGGAATGTATGGGTAAAGGGTTAGTTGAATTGTTTATCACACACCGAAATGAAATGTTGATTAATATCCATTTGTGCATTTATTTTCTGTTTAGAAATAATGCCTTGGGCTATCGGTGGAGGAGTAGTCGTGATTGTTGTAGACAATGCATGATGATTAAGGCAAACGGAAACTAACAATGGAATGGTCAATGGAATGTGACGGTTGATAGAATACATTAACTATATGTATTCGAGTGATTGTATAATAGACCAATGTGTTTGTATACGTTATGTGTAGAGGAGAGTGAGATGGGGATGGTACTGCCGCGGTTTAGTGGGAAGATGGGGGATGTACTTCTAAACGGGATAGTTTGGGAGAAGATAGGGATGAACCCGAAAAAAAAAAAAATGAGAGATACAGCTCATATGCCTTGTCTAAGAAGTGAAGAATAGAGCTCATATCTTATCTTGTGAAATGTGGATACAGCTTATATGGCTTATCTGTAAATGTGGAGATATTGTTGTTTAATCATATCTGTTGAGAATGTGGGCTTATGCTTATCATGCTTATCTGTGAATATGGATATAGTTTTTATACATATCTGTTGGAATGATGATAGAGCTACATGCTTATCCTGTTGAAAAAGGGAAAATGAAAAGTAACTTGGATCATAAGTCGGATGACATAAAAATGTGAATTTATGTGGATGTACAGTGTTGGCCTAATCTAATCAATTGTAAATTTTTTAGCTCATTTGTTCATGGTTGGTTTAGTGTAATTCTACTGAGCTGTGGCTCACGATCGCTATAATACACCACTCCACAAAATAATTCACTAAACAATTTGTATCATAAATGAAAATATATCCATCAAACAAATTTAATAATAATCCATTAAGTACAATAAAAAAAACCATCATAACAAATTCCAAAATGAACTAACGTGGAGTCTACCAAAAAAAATAACACTAAACTAGGTTTAAAACTAGAACTAAGTATCAGTTCAGGAAAAAAAATTCAACACTTTGATCTTGATTTGCAAGTATATATGCTTCTAATAAACGTTATCAAAAACCAATCTGCAAAGAAAATAAACAAGGAAAACATTAATATATTATGAATTACATCTAAACTCATATATAAATAATTTTATTTTATAAACTAATTTGGTAGAAATGCATATAACAATCCAAAACTTCAAAGAGTTGAGGTGATCCTTGATGATAAAGCAACACAGATAACAAAAGATGCCAAAAGACTGCTGGAATACCATATATCACTATCACTAATGCCAGAATATATTTAATAGCTTGAAAATATAATGTAGCATTGAGATACATTTGATTCATGACAATGGGTCGATGACTTCTTCAATGAGGTAAATTTGATCTGTGGAATTCTACACAAGAACCTTGTAAGACTTTTGGGTTGTACCATTAAAGGTCCAAACCGCCTTGTTTATGAATTTGGACCCAACAAAAACCTTAATCAAATCTTCTTTGATAAGGAATCATTGTAATTTTTTATTTTTTATTTATAAACATGCTCATGAAAGGATGGTTCCCTAACACGAAAGGACGGTTCCAAGAATGTCACTCAAAACAAAGCTTATACTTGATACATAAAATAGGGATATCATTCATGCTTAACAAAATACTTTTATCAAAACAAGGCAAAGCTTTATTAAAACTTGATAACATAACTTTATCAGAAATACCACTCACATAGTTCTTGGGACGTCGGGGTCAAGGCAAGGTCCAAGTCCTACAAACACATGGCAAAGCATACTGAACATACTTCTCAAAACAAGTCTCACATGCATGCGAATGATCTCGGGAAAACATGCTAGAAGTCAAAATACTGTTTTACATGTCAGGAAGACATGCTGGGTACCAACCAGGTCTAGGCCGAGGTCCTACACCTCCTTGCCGAGGTGTGGTCCCGGTGGCCTCATTCAAAAGCAAAGTCGGGAAAACCTGGGTTTCCCTTTGAAGAACATGATGAACATCATCATGAGAAAGATGAATGCAAGATCGTAACTTGTTACAACACGTGGCGATGGCTGGTTGGTTCTCTTCAAAAAGGTGATGGACTGACAAGACAAGACTATGACCAAGCGTATCTAACAAGCTACTCAGAATGGCACTCCGGCAAGTGGTGACATCGGCTAAGGACAAGGCTTCAGCAGCTAAGGTGATAATGACCTCGGCTAGGAAGGACAACACTTGACTAAGCTGTGCCACACCTTGGCCTAGATGTGCCACACCTCGGTCTAGGTCATACCACTCCAGGACAAGATCACTCAGGTGCAAAGGTAACATCTCGGCCTAGATAATACACATCTCGGCCTTGGTGATGCACACCTCAGCCTAGACAATGACATGTCGGCCGATATGTCAAAGCAAAGGCATAACGTAACCTAGGCTTGGCATAACATCGGCTAACATAACTTAGGCTTGCCGTGACCTAGGCTTCAGGCAGCAGAAAGGAAACAAACATGCAACACACTTAGGCAAAACAAGGCAAGATTTATGAATTCAAACTTAGCAAGACAGGATTATATAAACGTATGCAAGCATGACTAAGATGTGAATGCGGGTCCTTACATTAACGATCTATTTGGAAATTAAATAAAAAAGGTAGTTGAGTAAAAAAGAAACTTGATTGAAAAAGGAAGTTAAATAAAAATAAAAATAGAAGTTGCAGAAAATTGAAAATGGAAGTTTTTTCAGGAAACCACTATACCTTAACGATCTATTTGGAAATTAAATAAAAAAGAAAGTTGAATAGAAAAATGACCTGAATAAAAATAAAAATGGAAGTTGCATAAAATTAAAAATGGAAGTTCATTAAAGAAACCACTATACCTTAACGATCTATTTGGAAATTAAATAAAAAAGGAACTTTAACAACTTTAACAGAAAAGAAAATTGAATAAAAATGGAAGTTAAATAAAAATAAAAATTAAAGTTGCATAAAATTGAAAATGTAAGTTCCAATCCAGAAACCAATTATACCTTAACGATCTATTTGGAAATTAAATAAAAAAGGAAGTTGAAATAGAAAAGAAGCTTGAATCAAAAAGCGGTTGAAATAGAAATAAAAATGGAAGTTGCAGAAAATTAAAATTGGAAGTTCATTAAGAAACCACTATACCTTAACGATATATTGGAAATTAAAAAAAGAAGGAAGTTTAATGAAAAGAAAAATTGAATGAGAATGGAAGTTGAATAAAAATAAAAATGGAAGTTGAATCCAGAAACCCCTATACTTGACGATCTATTTGGAAATTAAATAAAAAAGGAAGTTGAGTAGAAAAGAAACTTGAATAAAAAAGGAAGTTAAATAAAAATAAAAATGGAAGTTGTAGAAAATTAAAATAGAAGTTTCAATAAACCACTATACCTTAACCATCTATTTGGAAATTAAATAAAAAAAGGAAGTTCAATAAAAAATAACTTGAATAAAAATGGAAGCTGAATAAAAATAAAAATGAAAGTTCCATAATTAAAAATGGAAGTTCATTAAAGACACCACTATACCTTAACGGCTATTTGGAAATTAAATAAAAAAGGGAGTTTAATAGAAAGTAAGATTGAATAAAAATGGAAGTTAAATAAAAATAAAAATGGAAGTCGCAGAAAATTAAAAATAGAAGTTCAATCTAGAACCACCTATACCTTAACGATCTATTTGGAAATTAATAAAAAGAAGTTGAGTAGAAAAGAAACATTGACTTTGAAAAAAAGAATTAAATAAAAATAAAAAGTGAAGGTTCATAAAATAGAAAATGGAAGTTCATTCAAAGAAACCACATATAGCCCTAACGATCTATTTGGAAATTAAATAAAAAAGCATAGTTGAATAAGAAAAATGACTTGAATAAAAATGAACGTCAATAAAAATAAAAAATGGAAGTTGCGATAAAATTAAAAATGGAAGGTTCATTCCAAAGTAACCACCTATACTCTTACACGATCTATTTGGAAATTAAATAAAAGAATGGAATTTTAAATAGAAAAGGAAATTGGAATAAATAATTAGCAGTTAGAATAAAAATACAAAAATACAGAACAGAATTACCAATGTTAAAGAATGTGGTCATTCAAGAAACCAACTTATACTTTACGATCTATTAGGAAATTAAATAAAAAAGGACGTTCCAAATAGATAGTAAATTGAAGTAAAGAAGGAAGTTGAATAAAGAAGTTAAAATATGGAAGTTCATCGCAGCAACCGACTATACCTTGGACGATCTTTGGAAATTAAATAAAAAGAAGGATTGATTGAAGACAACTGAATAACTGAAAGAAAAGGAATGAAGTAAAAATAAAAGACAAGTTGCAGAAAAATAAAATGGAAGTTGAATTTCAAGAAACCAGCTATGCTTAAGTTAGACCTAGTTATAATTATTGTTGGGAATACATGTCAAATATAATAAAAGGAAAGTTGATAGAAAAATAGCTTGAATAAAAGATGGAAGCTGATAAAAATAGAATGAAGTTCCATAAAATTAAAATGGAAGTTCATTCAAGACCACTAAACCTCAACATTATATGCGTAAATTAAATAAAAAAGGAAGTTGAAATGAAAAAGAAACTTGAATAAAAATAGAAGAAGTTTAAATAAAAATAAAAAATGGAAGTTGCAGGAAAATTGAAAATGGAATTATTTTCAAGAAACCACTATACCTTTAACCATCTATTGGAAATTAAAATAAAAAAAAGGAGTTGAATAGAAAATAAATTGAATAAAAATGGAAATTGAATAAAAATAAAATGGAAGTTCAATTCCAGAACACCATATACTTGACGATCTATTTGGAAATTAAATAAAAAGCGAAGTTGAGTAAAGAAAGAAACTTGAATAAAAAGGAAGTGAAATAAAAATAAAAATGGAAGTTGCAGAAAAATTAAAAAATGGAAGTAATTCAAGAACCACTATACCTTAACGATTATTTGGAAACTAAATAAAAAAGGAAATTGAATATAGAAAAATACTAGAATAAAAATGAAGCTTGAAAAAAATAAAATGAAGTTCGCATAAAATTAAAATGGAAGTTCATTAAAGAAACCACTATACCCTCAACGATCTATTTGGAATTAAATAAAAAGGAAATCGAATAGAAAAGCAAACTTGAATAAAAAAGGAAGTAAATAAATAAAAATGGAAGTGCAGAACAAATTAAAAATGGAAGTATAATTCAAGAATTACCACTATTACCTTAACGATCTATTGGAAATTACATAAAAAGGAAAGTTGAGTAGAAAAGAAATTGAATAAAAAAGGAAGTTAAATAAAAATAAAAATGGAAGTTGCAGAGAAACTTAAAAATGGAAGTTCTATTCATAGAAACCACTATACCTTACGATATATTTGAAATTAAATAAAAAAGGAAGTTTGAATAGAAAAATAACTTGAATAAAATAGGAAGTCGAATAAAAATAAAAATGGAAGTTGCAGAAATTTAAAAAATAGGAAGTTCATATCAAGAAACCACTATATCTTAACGATCTATTTGGAAATTAAATAAAAAATGAAGTTTAATAGAAAAGTAAATTGAAGTAAAAATGGAAGTGGAATAAAAATAAATGAAAGTTGCATAAAATTAAAAATGGAAGTTCATTTCAGATACCACTATACCTTAACGATCTATTTGGAAATTAAATAAAAATGAAGTTGAATCGAAAAATAACTTGAATAAAAATGGAAGCTTGAATAAAAATAAAAATGGAAGTTCCATAAAATTAAAAATGGAAGTTCATTTAAAGAAATGTCAACGACCCCTATTTCCGCCCCTAGTAGAATGGTGCCATGATGGCGAGTTTCGTGATTACCCGAAGGCCAACTTTCAAGATTCACACACAAACAGAGTAACATATGGGCTTACAAATACGGAAGCAATAAATTTCAAGCTAAGTAGTCCCATGAGAGGTAGTGCATAAAGTTTAAATGGAATGGGCATAACATCTTTACAATAGCTTTAATACAACAATGAAGTACAAGGAAAATACATCTTGACCAAAAGGCTTCTCAAGCCATCAAATACAAAATACAATGAAATACCACTAAGAAGCATAATCTCAAGATGCAGCAAAAGTGCAAAGTCCAAACAAAGTGGCAATGTAGATCTAGGCGTCACCGCCGTCCTGCTCGTCACCTACATATATATATATATAATAGAGGGGTGAGCTTGGATACTCAGTGAATGGTACAGATAATAAAGGGGTTTACATGAATGATATCCGAAATCCTTATCAAATCAAAGCATAACACATCTTGTACAAAATCCAGAGTAAATCAAGCTTATCTAACAAATCTTTCAAGTCTCGACAATTAAAGTCTTTCAAGGCTTTCAAGTTCCAAGGGTTAATATTAACAAAGGTCGTGCTACAAATGCTTATAGTCCCCTAGCACGTACGGACTTTCAAGATTGTGCTACAAATGCTTATAGTCTTCTAAGCACGTAGGCTTTCAAGATTGTGCTACAATGCTTATAGTCCCCTAGCCGTACGGACTTTCAAGATTGTGCACAATGCTAAGTCCCTAGCGTCAGTACGGCTTTCAAGATTGTGCAACAAATTGCTTTATAGTCCCCTAGCATCGTACGGACTTCAGTTAGATATGTGTCGATTAGCGAAAAAGAAGAATTAGGGCTAATGCTTGGAGTGGAGAATAGTACCAAAATAGGGATCCACCATGCGCGATTTAGCGTTGCAGCACAAATAGTTATTTCGCGAAGAGAAGTATCTGATAAACCGCAAAACTTTTATCACACAACTAATAATAAACATCACGACGTATAAATAAATAGCCTACTCCAACTAGCTCTTGGCAGAAGCGATTACATGGGAGTCAGAGGCAAGTGGCACAATGTCCTGAACAAAACACAATGCGCAAACGTCTGTGTATGAATTGCACACTTGCTCAATAACAAGATCTAGCATGTACGAATCTGCATATATGACCCCTATCGGTAGAAGGACATTGCTTCAAAAGCTAAGTCGGATAATATGAAGAACAGAAGCACATTTCTCTCAAATCTCCTAGGAAACATTGCACTGGGCCTTCGACTAACTCCTTTAGGCGCTATGAGGACACGAGTGTGTCCTCGATATACCAGCTTACACCTTCTTGGCCTGTATAGAAGGTGTGGTTGCCTTCGACGTGCCACATTTACATACGTGAAATGCGGTAATGAAAATATACTGGGTTTTCGTTCGTCTCTTGGAGAAACAAATGTTCGATAACATTGAGAACATGAACATGAGGGAGGGATGAATGCATGAGATTTATATACACTGACTATTACAATCTGATCTGTATTTTCGAATGCTTATGAATCCGAAAACATGGACTTAGAGGTCACCGCGCATAGGCTCGATAGATCTTGAGATAACAAACAACAAAAGCATGAACCTTAATGAACTTTCGCCGATCATATGAACTGGCTTGTTTCTTCAGAACATTACATGAATTACTACTTTGTCTGCAATCTTTAACTAAATACAGAGACTTTCATCAAGTGCATAGGTCTTGCAAATAAGGTTTATTTGATGCATGCTAATGTCCGCTAGATTGATTTAACAAGTGACTACAAGACGCACGGTTCAAAAGAATCTAATCTTAAACCTGTTGAATGAACGATCCAACGGAGTTGATATCTAGGAAATAGCTCGAAGACTTAAACAATCTCCTTGCCACTTCTAAACTCCTTTTACTTTACCGAGCTTTCTGTCTCTCTCAATGGGACGAAAAGAGGAGGTAAATAACAATATGAATAGGTATAACTGTAAAACTCACTGGACCCTCATAAGTCGGATAGACATAAAACAATGTGAATTTCTATGTGGATGTATTTCAGTGTTGGCCATCTATCAAACTTGCTAATTTTTTAGTCATTGTTCATGGTTGGGGTTCTTAGTGTATTTCTACTGAGGCTGTGGCCTCACTCTATATGGATACCATCATTTTCAGGTACAGATAGCAGCCCACGTCCAAGGACTATAGCTTAGGGAGGCTAGAGGGCGGACAACTACTTTGTCGATCTTTTAATTTGTTGATTAGTTACATGTAAATTTCAAGCCAAGCGGAGCCTTTTTGATATTGTAAACCACCTTGCTCCAAGCGTCGAAACCTGTGGTCGGCAGAGACCTGGCTAGGTTTGGTTGTCCTCCCACTGAAATGGTCGGCTTCTGTGTCAGTGCCCGAGACAGAGTAACGATGAAGAGGGGTGTATTAACAAGTACAAAAGGCCGGCATGGCAGCTTTCACTGCCACAGGCTACTGGACATCGAGTGAAAGAACATCGGCTCCGTAGGTTGTGAATGGAGGTACTCTTCTATGATCGCCCTGGCTATATAGGACGGGACACAATGCATGGCCTAAGCTGGTGCGACGCAATTACTTCGGCGGAGACTGTGCTTATATTTTTGTTGCCTATGTTCAGAGCCTACGAGGGTCGCAACCAATCCGAAACATAGATCACTCGGGCTCAAGGATTGACATTTCGGGTTCCTATATTGAATGAGTTACACCACTTCGCATATGGCCATTCGATTATCAGCAACCACATGGCGCTAAGAAAAAAAGATGATCTGCGGCGCCATAGTGAATACCAGGAATTCAAGGTAGAGTATGGGTCAACCAAGTTGGTTGTCAAAGGATGGTTGTCTGCGCTTTATCTTTAGGTGACCATCTGGGCTAGGACTCCACAGAAAAGAACAGATCCAATCATAAGTATATAGTTTTATATCATAGATAATTAACCAAGGACTAGAGGTCTGCTAGTCTAAGCACATGTAAGTCAAGTAAAATTCACTACTGCAAGCACATTGAGCAAAAACGCAAGTTAAACAAATGCTGCATATTATATCTTATGACTGTTAAAAGGCGTATGTGAGGCTATGGAGTAGGGCAGTAATTTTGAGCTCCGCGAAAGGCTAAGAGTGATAATGAGGGTTCTACATAGTACTACCCTCCTGAGAGAGAAGATTTGGATCGCCCAACTTCATTACTCTAGCTCACAAGCTATTATGGACAAATAACACTCACGAGGATAAGGTCGGAGATATTTTGTATCTATTTACCATTTATCCTTTTCTGCATGTAGCCTCATTTGCTATATTTCGTCATATGCCTCCTTTCCCAGGTTCGACTTCTGTTTACCTATTTGGAGTATTCGACAATATTGTTATCTGTCAAGAACTCTGTCGCACCTGCCTGTCAATAATGCTCTATTCCGGCTCGCTTCTCCTACCTAGTAATCCTAAATCTCCAATAATCAGTCTACAATCTCTTAAGTTAGGATGCAAACTAATTTCATCGTTATGTAGTAGAGATTCTTCAGGATAATATTTTCATTGCAGACATACGAAACAATCTAAACCATGCTTGTTTGTGCAATACTTGGAGCTGAATTCTGTGCGAGCGAGGGTCGAAAGCTCGTGTAGGTCTAACTGAGGTGTAACAGATCTTTACTCAAAGAAAACTACAAATGCTCCTTCGTCAATAATCCGAGGTGCACTTACCACGTATGTCTTGTTCACTCCAAAGTCTTGAAAACCTCCTGGTCGTCGACTGAGAATTTTCAAATAAGTTACATGTCTGATACGCACGCACAGATCAAACAATATTCTCTAAACTTATCTCCTCCTACTCTCTTGTTCTGAGCGCACTCAATATTATCACTTCTTTCTGCTGGCATCGTGCGGTGTATTAATCCGCACTTTAATATGAAATTGTAGACTTAATTCTTGCATCCAGTCAAATTGTAATACGCACGATATGTGTGACTAAATCAGGAGATTAACTATCCATCCAAGGCTTTAATCAGGCCGCTCCCACTATAAAGTACAACATATCGGTGGACCTGCAGCTTCCTTCCGACAAACCAGCTCATACGGGTGCCATGCCAATTGCTGGCGAATGATAACTATGACTTGTTTGTAGGCAAACTCTATCTAACGGTAGAGTTTGTGAACTTCCAAATTCGTTATCCAAGTTGATGTGAATCTAACACACATTGTCCTGTAGTCATTATCTTCGAGGCGTCTGGATCGGAGCTATCATATACTGTTTGTCCTCGATTTGCGGTTCTGAGGATTGAAATGTGATGCTTTGAGTGACATAACATCATACTTGATTTGCCGCAAAAATGCCACTTTGGTTAAACCTCTTGCCCCACGCTCCTTATGACAGACAATAACGTTCGAATATAACGGTCTGACCTGCAACTTGAATGGAACATTGTGGCACATAATCTCAAATGAATGCTTTTCACAATATCATTTAGATCAACTGAGATACTATTGGCAAGCCGGTTAGCTTTGAATGTTTAGTACTTTCGATAGGTCAGAACAAGTATCGCTATGACTTTAGTTAACATCATGTCAACTATATGAATTCCGCAAAATATGAGTCTCAATGTACCTGTTAGCGTC
>NW_021037681.1:0-10814 GCF_004153795.1 Camellia sinensis | reverse complement strand
AAATTTCGCAGAAGCGCTTAATATTACCTAAAAATTATGTTGATTATATATATAAAATCACTTTCAGATAATTAAGCCTCTAAGGCTTCCAATTTCTAATTTAAGCATTCTCATGTAACAGATACTTTTCTTGTTGAACAGATAGACATTCTTAATCATATGGTTCACTTACTTATTTTAAATTTCCCATAGAATTCCACAGTAAGCATTCGAAATCACAAAATAGGATCCGAAAATATAACAAAGAACATGTACGAGGGTCGGGTTATTACACTCTTCCCCCCTTAAATAAGTTTGGTCCCCCAAACTTGTTTTACCTTACGGTAGAAACAAATGTGGATACTGATGTTGCATTTCCTCTTCTCTTTCCCAAGTTGCGTCGGTTCTGTAATGTTCTTGCCGTTCCACTTTTACCATTGGAATTTCCCGGTTTCGTAATTGTTTCACTTGTCAATCCAAGATGCAGATTGGTTTCTCCTCATAAGTTAACTTATCATCTAATTCAATTTGGTGATGATCAATAACATGAGACGGATCCACAAGATACCCCCGAAGCATAGAGACATGAAACACATTATGTACTTGACTCATATGTGGCGGGAGAGCAACCCGGTAAGCTACCGGACCTACTCTTTCCAAAATTTGAAAGGGACCAACATAACGGGGGGTTAACTTACCCCTTTTCCCGAATCTTGGATGGCCCTTGATCGAAGTAACTTTTATAAAGACATGACTGTCCACTTCAAATTCCAAATCTCTCCGTCGGTTATCCGCATAACTTTTTTGTCTACTTTGAGCTGTTTTTAATCTTTCCCGAATAACTTTAACTTTTTCAGTTGTCAACTGAACAATTTCAGGCCCTAGCAAGGATTTGTCTCCAACTTCAGCCCAACATACGGGAGAACGACACGGTCTTCCATACAAAGCTTCATAGGGTGCCATTGCAATACTTGAGTGGTAACTATTGTTGTATGCGAACTCTACCAGTGGTAAATGGGTTTCCCAACTTTCTTGAAACTCTAGCACACACATCCGGAGCATATCTTCCAGAGTTTGTATTGTCCTCTCGGATTGACCGTCAGTTTGAGGATGGAAAGTTGTGCTGAACTTCAATTCTGTGCCCATGGCTTCTTGTAAACTTTGCCAGAATTTGGAAATGAACTTCGGATCCCTATCCGATACAATTGAGACCGGTACACCATGCAGCCTCACAATTTCATTAACATAAATGACCGCCAGTTTATCTGCATTGTATTGAGTCTTCACTGGTAGGAAGTGGGCGGACTTAGTCAATCGGTCGACAATGACCCATATAGAATTCATACCCCGAGGTGTCCGTGGTAATCCCACAACGAAATCCATGGTTAGATGTTCCCACTTCCATTCCGGGATTGGAAGGGGTTGTAATAATCCTGCTGGCCTTTGATGCTCCGCTTTCACTTGCTGACACTGCAAACACTTAGAGACGAATTCTGCAATCTCCTTTTTCATGTTTGGCCACCAAAAATTTTGTTTCAGATCCCGGTACATTTTAGTACTTCCCGGATGCATGGAAAATCTTGAGGCGTGCGCTTCTTCCGTCAATTTCCGTTTAAGTTCCAACACATTGGGGACACATACTCGGTTTTGAAATTTGAGTACCGAATCCACTAAACTGAACCCCGATTGTGGTTTTGTCTCTAACTCATCACATACCTTCTTTAGAATGTCATCCTCCATTTGATGTAACTTAATCTCTTCAAGTAAAGTCGGTTGTGCCATTACTGCTGCTAAGACTGTCTCCTGTCCATGTATCTTAAATTCCACCCTCATTTTATCCAATTCATTTACCAGTCCCCTTTGCTCTGTAAACAGGTTGGCCAAATCTCCCATATTTTTCCGACTAAGAGCGTCTGCGACCGTGTTGGCCTTACCAGGATGATAATGGATCTGTAAATCATAGTCTTTAATTAACTCTAACCACCAACGCTGCCGCATATTCAATTCCTTCTGGGTAAAAAGGTACTTAAGGCTTTTGTGGTCGGTGTAAACTTTGCAGGTAGTACCATACAAATAGTGCCGCCATATCTTTAAAGCAAAAACCACCGCCGCGAGCTCAAGATCATGCGTGGGATAACTCTTTTCATGGGGTTGAAGCTGTCGTGAAGCATAGGCAATGACCCTTCCACCTTGCATAAGCACACACCCTAATCCTTTATGGGACGCATCACTGTAAATTACAAACCCTTCAGTGCCAGACGGTAAAGCCAAAACTGGAGCTGTGGTTAATTTAATCTTTAATTCCTGGAAAGCAGATTCACGCTCTTTTGATCATTCAAATGCAACTCCCTTTTCGAGTCAATTGTGTAAGTGGCCCAGCAATCTTAGAAAAATCTTGAACGAATCTCCTGTAATAACCAGCTAACCCCATAAAGCTACGCACTTCGGTCACATTGGTAGGAGTCGGCCATTTCACAATCGCCTCTATCTTGTGTGGATCAACAGAAACTCCTTCCTTTGTGATAATATGCCCCAGAAATGCCACCTCGAGTAGCCAAAATTCACATTTCTTTATCTTTGCATACAATTTCTTTTCCCGGAGGGTTTGAAGAATTAAGCGAAGATGGGTCTCATGAGTTTCCGCATTCTTTGAATAAATGAGGATATCGTCAATAAAGACCACCACAAATTCATCCAAATAGGACTTAAAGACACGGTTCATCAAATCCATAAAGGCTGCTGGGGCGTTAGTAACTCCAAAGGGCATAACCAAAAATTCATAGTGACCGTACCGGGTTCGAAAGGCTGTCTTCTCAACATCATCAGCCTTGACTTTTAATTGATGGTATCCAGACCGTAGATCAATCTTAGAAAAGACCTGTGCCCCTTGAACTTGATCAAATAGATCATCGATTCTTGGCAATGGATACTTATTCTTGATTGTGACTTTGTTAAGTTCTCTGTAATCGATACAAAGCCAGAGTGTTCCATCCTTCTTCTTTACAAACAAAACTGGTGCACCCCACGGAGATACACTCGGACGGATAAATCCTTTGTCCAGTAAATCTTGCAACTGCATTTTTAATTCTTTCATCTCAACTGGCGACATTCTATATGGAGTCTTAGAAATGGGTTGAATTCCCGGTGCTACTTCAATAGTAAACTCAATTTCACGGTCTATTAACTGCCCTGGTAATTCTTCTTGAAAGACGTCCGGAAATTCACAGACAACTGGGATCATGTCGATATTTCTATTCGCCACTTGCCCCTCTAGAACACTGCATAAGTACCCCTGACACCCTTTCTGAATTAATTTACAAGCCCTTGCTGCGGAAATTAAATAAGGTGGAGAAGTCACTCCATGTCCCTGAAAGGTAGACTCTAATTGTCCCGGAGGGTGGAAACTGATTTGTTTAGTCAAGCAATCTATGGTTGCACCATATTCACCCAACCAATCCATTCCCAGAATAATATCAAAGTAGGCCATGTCAAGAGGCAACAGATTGGCATATACCCGGATATCCCCAAGTTGGAGTTCACAAGCAGCATATACAGAAGTACAAATCATAGGACCTCCCAAAGGTGAAGATACACACAACATATAAGACAGTTTATCTTCAGTTTTATCTAAATTAGGAGCAAATAGTTTCGACACAAAAGAGTGGGTGGAGCCAGAATCAAATAATACATGAGCGAAATGACCGTGAACGATAAATGTACCTGACACCACCGTTGCCGCATTTTGCACATCTCCCGGGACCAATGCGAACACCCTGCCTTGTCTTGCAGTGTCTTTATTATTAGTGGGCTTAACAGTTATCTTGATGTTAGAAGTTGGTGCAGACCCCGCTGAACTTGTAGTGGTTCTATTATTACTTTGTTGATTTCTTTGAGGGCAGTCCTTGATCAAATGACCCGTCTTACCACACTGAAAACAGGCTCCAGACTTCCGATAGCACGTTCCGCGATGCTTCTTCCCACATTCCGGACAAGTCGGTATTGAATCCTGACTAAGGGTAGAAGTATTTGAACTCCCTAAAGTCTGCTTCTTGTTTGGTGGAGTAGGTGATCCCTTCGACCATTGAGTATTTTGCCTCTTCCCTTTCCATTCCGAGATTCGACTCTGAGTAGCGAGATTTCCTTCCGCTATAACGGCTCTTTCCAACACATCAACGTAAGTAGGCAACTTCAACATGTTGACCTTATCCAGGATAGCGCTCCGTAATCCCCCTTCAAACTTGCGCGCCTTCTTATAATCCGTGTCCACCATATGAGGTGCGAACCGAGCTAATTCCGCAAATTGGGCTTCATATTCAGCGACGGTTTTGTTCCCTTGCCTGAGAGTTTCGAATTCTGTTACCTTCTTATCCCGCATGCTTTGAGGGAAGTACTTGTCATAAAACAATTCTAAGAATCTGTCCCATGTCAATCCTTGGTGTACAGTTCTCGTAAGCATCCACTATCTGCGTGCCTCATCCTCAAGAGTAAAGGCAGCCAGTTGCACCTTTTGAGCTTCTGTGCAGGGAAAGACTTCAAATAACTTCTCTATTCCCAACACCCACGTCTCAGCTTTCATTGGTTCTATTCCTCCTTTGAAGGATGGCGGTTTCATCTTTTTAAACTCCTTAGTAAGAGTGATAGTCCGGTCTTCAACATGGAAATCTTGCACTACCGGTGGAGGTACCGGTGGTGGGGGTGGTTGTTGTGGCTGTTGTTGCTGTTGCCGTAGCGTCTCTGCCATTTCCATAATCATTCTCTCCATTCTATCCAGCCGTGCAGAAGTAGCATCTTCTGTCTCTTCTATCCTTGTCCTCACCATTGCCTACACAACAAGCATTTATACATAATAGACATATCTCAAAAGTGTTAGCATTATCAGAGCAGACTTAACGTTGCCATCGCTCCTTCATATATTTTCAGGATGTCATGCAAGATGCCTAAAACTTTTCTAGACACCCTAAAGCCCAATGGTTCCCTGTGTGAGATAGCAACTCGTGCTCTGATACCACTTGTCACACCCCGAACTTGCCCCTAAAAGTCCGGGCATGACCCGTTCACAAACAGACATATGACTCGGTATATATATAGCATATGGGGCCTTGACGGAAGCACAAAATATTAGAAGAATACAAAACCAAACAAACCCCATTGAGCTATTTCTAACATGCCAGGATCTCATACATTACATGCACCATAATAGGTTGATAGAGTCCAAAAATATTCCTTAACAGTACTTACATATAAACACATATACAGACCCAGCCCTGTAGTCGGGCGTGTAACAAAAACTATTGGAGTTATACACATTCAACCTTGGAAGGATAGCCAAGAAATAAGCTAATTATCTTAATAAACTTCACAAAATAGGTGGCCTCGTGAGTGCTTGGATACACGAAGGTTGTCAAAAGAAACCGGGCATCATAGGTTAGGATTGACCACCTGGTTGGTTGCCTACAGAAATAGACATAACAGAGAGTGAGCCGGGCTCAGTGAATAGTAATACATAATGAAACAATGCTCAACTTGAAACATGACATATATCAGTACATGTGGAAATGTAGAGATTACAAACTTAGCCTGATTCTGTATTCGTCTTATATTGGCCTTAGGCCCAATCTTGAACATAACAGCTTGACATATCACATCCTTAATTCATAACGGCTTGAAGCCCTTAAACATGGTGGCATAATGCCCTTGAACATAGTGGCACAAGGCCCTTAACATGGTGGCACAAAGCCCTTGTAACATATGGCACTAAGGCCCTTGAAACGTGTGGCACAAGGCCCTTAACATGGTGGCACAAAGCCCTTGTAACATATGGCACTAAGGCCCTTGAAACGTGTGGCACAAGGCCCTTGTAACTTGTTGGCATTGAAGCCCTTGAAAGTGGCTTAAAGCCCTTGAAACCATACTTATACGAACTCAAGAGGTGTCTCACACGGATTCTAGAGGTGGCTCACGTCGTAGCACTTAGTTCCGTGTAGCACTTTGTTTCATATCATAATAGCTTATATTGAGTGGTCGTAGGCCCAGAGTCTTATAGAATAAAGGTATTTTATCTTTCCCATTTCATTCTTTAATTACTTGGAACATACTTCAGCACTAACATACATACTTGAAACATTAATCATAGTTGCGTACTTGAGACATTAACATAATCGCGTAAACGAAATGCTAATGAAAATCATTAGCCATATGTAAAGAAGATAATGATACTACTACTCACAGTGTTGCGATGATGCGCTTGTTCCTCCCGGAGTGTGCCCTGCACACATTCAACTTTCAGAGTTTAGTTTCTTTTTTTCATATCAAATTACTTTATGTTTCATTTTACTTTGAAGGAATTTATACATATAAAAGAGGCATCAAATACATATTCCGACAACACTAGAGGGTTCTACATGTAAAACGGAGCGATCCACGTTTTTCAGCATGGGCCGCACGTGCGGCTGTGAGCCCCGCACGTGCGGCAAGCTCTCCCGCACGTGCGGCAAAATACCCCGCACGTGCCTTTTAGACAGTGGCCAAGCCCCTGTTTTTCACCATTTCCCGCACGTGCGGCCATGACTCCCGCACGTGCGGCAACACCTCCCGCACGTGCGGCCATGACCCCCGCACGTGCGGCGATTCTGCCCAAAAATGTCTGAAAATTCTTGCAAAATCTCACCTTTTGGAAAACATGAACAAGGCTCTAAAATGGATCTTTTCATTGCTAAATCATGGTTCAAAAAGCATGAAATTCAAGGTACAATATACAACACTCTCTAGCTTGAATTAAATCCATGCACACAACTCAATTCAATGGACCAAAAGTTGAAACTCATAAACACACTTCCATATCTTGAGGTTCTTAGCTTCTCATGCACATGACATAATATGGATACACAAAATCATGCTATACACTTAAGTTCAAAATAAGAAGATAGAATATAACTTCTCCATAATCAATTTCAATAGAATGAAACAACCAAGTAAGGTTATCTTGTCCATTAACTTCTTACATACATATGGAATCATCATTCCAACCCCTAAGTGACATGATCATGAGGGTATTTCACACATCCTAAGAAGAAGAGTTATGGGAGTCAATTGAGATAGTCTTCCTCAAATTCCCAACCTTTTTGATGATCTCCTCCCTCTACCCTTCAATTTCTTTCTCTCCTCAACTTCTCTCAGGAGAAATAGGATTCCTAAGTCTTAAGGTCATAAGACTCTTATAAGCATGTATATATATAAAGCTTGAATAGGGACAAAAATTAATCGTTTAAGCATCCCCAAATTGAAATTTCGCAGAAGCGCTTAATATTACCTAAAAATTATGTTGATTACATATATAAAATCACTTTCAGATAATTAAGCCTCTAAGGCTTCCAATTTCTAATTTAAGCATTCTCATGTAAAAGATACATTTCTTGTTGTTTCTTGTTGAACAGATAGACATCCTTAATCATATGGTTTACTTACTTAATTTAAATTTCCCATAGAATTCCACAGTAAGCATTCGAAATAACAAAATAGGATCCGAAAATATAACAAAGAACATGTACGAGGGTCGGGTTATTACAGCATGCGTGTGAGTGTTGCCATGATAGCATGATTACCATGAGGCTAGCTGCTTATGTGATATAAATTGCCTGAATGCCTGTGGGTGAAGGTTGGATTGTCTGAGTTGGAATAGCTCATTGAAATCCGTGTTTTAGCCTACTTGCGAGTAGCAAATTCCAAAACATTTTTCCAAAACAAACAGATATGCAATGCTTATTCCCAAATTAGGCAATCTAGTCTATACTTGTTTGCTGTGCGCATAACATAGTAATTCTAGGCTAATAATCGGGATAAGAACACATAACGTTTTCAAAAACGGATATCACGGTTAGTAGAGGCCGATCTTTGGATCGGGCGAGAGGGGGTGCTCATAGCTGACTTCCCCAATCGTACCCAAGTTCCCGAGCCGAGGCAACTGTGGTGATGACGGACACGTGGCCTTTGGCACCGAGTTAGGGTTTTCTAAATTCCCCCAAAATAAAATATTTAGGTGGCGACTCTGTATCTGGCAAAGCATTCCATGTTTGGCACTTCTTTTCAAAAATCTGTTTCTCAAAACGATTTGCCGGATTTGGACTCTTTGATTCAGATTAAGAACCGTGACACAAATCGAGTCCGAACTGTAGCGCGGGGTCCCTCGCGGGCACGTGTCTACAAGCACCTCCCAACATATCACATGTGAGAAAGGGAAAGGCAACACCTCTCAGCGTATCACACGCGAAAGTGGGAAACAACACCTCTCAGTGTATCACACGCAAGAGAGGGAAAGGCAACACGTCTCAGCGCATCACACGCGAGAGAGGGAAACAACACCTCTCAGCGTATCACACGCGAGAGAGGGAAACAACACCTCTCAGCATATCACACGCGAGATAGGGAAATAGCACCTCCCAGCGTATCACACGCGAGAGAGGGAAAGGCAACACCTCTTAGCGTATCACACGCGAGAGAGGGAAATAGCACCTCTCAACGTATCACACCCGAGAGGGAGAAAGAGCGCCTCCTAGGGTATCACACGTGAGAGAGAGAAAGGCAGATGTTGGTGTAGACATTGCGTGTATCCGAATGTCTCTTACCAATGAGGTATCGGTGTAAGCACCAGACGTACCCGGATGCTTCTAACCGAGACAAGATGAACTCTAAGGACATGAAAGATCTTACCTGGAATTCTTCTGAATGAACCGTACATACAATATCGTCTGGTTGCATCAGCTTTGAATAAACTGTACATACAATATCGTCTCTTGCGTAAGAAAGAAACTCAACAGGTACAATAAAACACAATGCATATTCTATGCAGGATTGACAACACATTTCGTGTTTAAATGCCAAATGCACGTTCTACGCGTATGCGAGGATTGCATATTCTATGTAAAACCAGCAAACGCATGTGAGTGCAAGAGAGTTCAATGCATGTTCCATGCAACATTCGAGATACATATTCTACGCGAAACAAGAAGTGCATAACAATGCAAGGGAAACATGCATAACAATGCAAGCGAAACGTGCATAACAATGCAAGTGGAGACACACATATCTTATGCAAAGCAAAACTGCGATATAATCAAGAATGAAGTGTACATTCAATGCAAAACACCAAATAAAGGAAACATGCCTTCGCAAAGTCCATTCAAATACAACCTCCGATTTACCTCTCGGAGGGGAGACAATGCATTCAAAAAGGATACACTTCGCTCATGAAGACTTGACGATGAGGCACACATCGGAGACGTGATTTCAAATTACGGCATGGGCTTTTTTTAGCTGAAAAGTGAACTGTTCTGGGACTTTCTGGAGGGCCAAGGACTCCAATCAACATAAAAATACACAGGGAGGACAGTGGGACCCCACCGAATACCATGGAGAGCTGTCGACCACCAAAACCACCTGTCGATGACATAGGTGGTCGGTTAACCAGTTTAGCAGATTTCGGGGTAATTTCCTCTTTTGAGGTTCGGATCTTTAAAATCACAACTCCAAAGCAAAAATGCTCACACATACAAGGTTGAAAATCACTCCTCTACCTCCCTAGACCTCTTTTCCTCTTAGATCCGGGCTTTACACGTGTTTTTCAACGCCCCACGCGAAGTTGATTCATGAAAACTCTTCGGTTTCCTTCACTTTGAACCGAACAAATCTTGTTTACGGACCCTTTTCTGCCATTTTCGCTATTTGAGGTATGTTTCCCCCAAGTTTGTCTTGAGTTTGGCGCCCTTTTGACTTTTTGACTTTTTTCTCTTTTTGAGAGTTGACTTTTGTTGACATTTGGCACTTTTTGCTCATTTTGCCCATTTTTGCCTTCTTTTAAGATGGCCAACGATGCTCCATACGACAAGGGCTCTCCGAGGAAGGAGGAGGAGCCCGACATCATTCCGCTGCCACCTAGGACTCGGCCCTTCGATCCTACGACGTACCGTCCTGAGGTACATATTCTGCCACCCAGCACAGCTTGTCATTTTACCGAGTTTGCATGGCGCGCCCCCGTAGATCTTCTATTGCGGGAGCCGGAGTCTAACCTGTCTCGCTACGCGCCCGAGGTTCATACTGTACTCTCACATTTTCTGCGACGCACTTTACATTTCTTGCACAACTCATGCTTTTGCTCTGTATTTTGTTTGCTTGTTCTGAACACATTTACATATACAGCGCTTCTACTCATTCTGAACACAGCTCACACACTGTATATCTGCTCATTCTAAACACAACTTACAGGTTGCATCTCTGCTCATTCTGAACACAACTCACATGCTGCATTTTTGTGCATTCTGAACACAACTCACATGCTGGATTTCTGCTCATTATGAACACAAATCACATGCTGCATCTCTGCTCATTCTGAACATAAATCACATGCAGCATCTCTGCTCATTCTAAACACAACTCACATGCTGCATCTCTGCTCATTCTGAACACAACTCACACACTGTATCTCTACTGATTCTGAACAAAGGTAGCTTCCCGTTCCACTCGGGTATATGGGTCGATCACCACGAGGGATTTGTATATGGAGCTCCTCGACGGTGTTCGGCAGATTGTTGATGAGGTAAGGCTTGGGCTATTTTGTACGGGGTTATCGCATCTTGCGGAGTAGGACCCTCTTGGGTGCACTAGTAGAGAGATGGTGGGACACCACCAACTCCTTCCATTTCTTAGCTACCGAGGACATGACGATGACCCCGTATGACTTTGCTATGCGGATGGGCCTCGAGGTAGGAGGCCGGCCGATCCCACATGACTCCGATATGGGTTACTGGGAGGCAGCATGGACCTATCTACTCGGAGCCCATCCG
>NW_021037674.1:0-15163 GCF_004153795.1 Camellia sinensis | reverse complement strand
CATCCCGAGCATCAATTACATCCTTGTCGACGCTATATTGCTACAAGCGCGAGTTCTTTCCCCGGCCATATCTACGGTGCCTCAAGTCAGCTCAAGCAAACTTTACGTAATAGCAGGAAGATCGTGAAGGAATTTGTGGTAATTCATTCAGGCAGCAGATCCCTTGCCACAAGGATACTCCGTACTGGGATTTTTGGCCAACTTTTAATCAGGATGCGAACCGATTCGTACTCAATGCGATAAATGTCAACGTTCACCAACATCCCCCGTGCTCCTTCGTACGAGTTAATCACACTCTTGCAGCCTTATCCATTTTGCCAAAATGGGGATCGACTTGCGTTGGCTTCCACTCCACCGGTCAGGCCACGACCAAGTTGTCGCGATTGTCGCCATGATTACATCACCAAGTGGGTCGAGCCGAACCCCTGTGCCACAATCAACTGAGCGGACACCACCAGGTTTATCTGGGCACATCGATCGTTCTGCCGATTGGCATCCCTCAAGCCTCATCTCCGACAACGGCAAACAATTCGATAACGCGAAGTACAGAAAAATTTTGTGCAGACTCCAGATTCAACCATGCTTCTCTTCCCCTTGGTCATCCCAGCAATGGCCAAAGTTGAGGCACCAACCGTTCCCTTCTGAACAATCATCAAAACTAAACTGAAAGCTGCTAAAGGCCTTTGGGCTGAGGAACTCCTAATGTTTACTCTGGGCTTACCGAACCACTGCTCGAAACTCCAACCGGGGAAACCCTCTTTTCGCTAACATATGGCGCTGAGGGCGGTTATTCCGGTAGAAGTCGGCTCTGCCACCCTTCAGGGTTTTACACCCGGATCTCGGCCTCAACGAAGAGCCTCATCAAACAGGACCTGGGACCTCATCGAAGAGCTCAGAGAGACTGTCGCTGTTAGATTGGCCTTCGTACCAGCAGAAAATGAGAACACACTACAACCGCAGGAGTTCGACCACGAGAGTTCTCTATAGGCGAACCTTGTTCTTGAGAGAAGCGACTCTTAGCCAACAAAGAATCCAACGAGGGCAAACTGGCAGCCAAATGGAGGGACCTACGTTGTGAGAGCCGCGACACGAACAGGCACTTACCAACTTCAAGACGATGAAGCGAGACCTTCCCTCATCCCTAGAATGCGGAACATTTGAAGCGTACTATCAATGAGTCTCACATTGTATTGTCAACATTGTGATTTTCCTTCTTTAAATAATAATGCAATTCCAACCGAAGTTTCAGGTTTTATTAATTTAACAGTCTGTTATGTCGCTCCCATGACGTTTCACAATTGCAAGCACTTCAAAGCCTCGGCCACGACCGGAGACTCAAGCCTTCAGCCAGACTGAGCACTCAAAGCCTCGGCCGCCGAGCACTCAAAGCGCTCAG
Organism: Camellia sinensis; assembly: GCF_004153795.1. Lineage (NCBI taxonomy): Eukaryota > Viridiplantae > Streptophyta > Magnoliopsida > Ericales > Theaceae > Camellia > Camellia sinensis. The sequence goes on along the minus strand of NW_021037674.1, from coordinate 13,767 downwards.
CCAGGACGAGCACTTCAAAGTCTCGCCAGACCGAGCACTTCAAAGCCTCAGCTAGACTGAGCACTTTAAAGCCTCGGCCCAGACCGAGCACTCAAAGCCTAGCCAGACTGAGCACTTCAACGCCTGGCCAGAACTGGGCACTCAAAGCCTCAGCCAGACGCACTTCAACGCCTCGGCCAGACTGGGCACATCAAGCCTCAGCCAAACGAGCACTTCAAACCTCGACCAGACCGCGCACTCAAAAGCCTCGGCAGACGAGCACTTCAAGCCTCTAGCCAGACGAAGCACTCAAAGCCTCAAGCCAGACTGAGCACTCAAAAGCCTCGCCAGACTGGACACTTCAAAGCCTCAGCCAGACCGAGCACTCAAAGCCTCACCAGACTGAGCACTCAAGCCTCAGCCAGACTGTAGCACTTTCAACGCCCTCGGCCAGACTGAGCACCTTCAAAGCCTCAGCCAGAACTGAGCACTCCATGCTGAGATCATCCTATCCACGAAATTCGTAAAGCAGAACCACATTTTAACACTTAGTCACATTTTGAAGCTTATTCAACAATTCCAGGACCACGTTTTTACTTAGTTTAGATTCCAAAGGTGTTTTCACATATTTCGTTACTAATCAGTATTCTCCCACCCCACCCAGCTTGTTTCTCATCTCTTTCTCTACAAGGTTACAATTAACCGTTTAGTTACGATTTGCAACACTTTTCTGTCCCATCCATGGATTCTTCATCCCATCATCCTTTCATTTTCATACAAATCCAATCTCACTCTGCAGGGAGACATTTTAACTTAACTTTTGCACGAAATTTTTATCGCACCAATTTTATGACCAGTTTTTTGTGGCAAGACTTCATTCATTTTTAGACAATACAGGCCAACACAATCAGCTGACAACATAAACGAATTTTATTCATTTACAATGTGTACACAAGTTCATTACAAAAAAAAAAAAAAAAAAAACCAACACAAAGGAGGAGGCTCTTCATCCCCTTGGTTATTCCTCACGCTGGATACAAGCTCTTCTTCTTCAATGCCCTTGTCCAAGGGGTCTGGGCCACATCATCTTCACCAATCGTTACACTACTCAGGTCCAAGTCTGGAATAGCTCTCAGCTCTGCGTTGGAACATCTTCGCAACGCTGTCCCAGAATCAGCCATTTCGTGCTTGTAAAGTCTGACTGCTGGAACTCTAATAACTCTCAATAACTTCTGCCTCCGTCCTAACTCCAGCAGTCGTCCTTGATGGGCCCATCCCCCCAGATTCTTGCCCAGCCAGATTCCTAGCGACTGCGACATCTACCGCCATCTGAAATTCGGGAGACCCTTCGTATTGCTCCACTGCTGCGACGCACAGATCAGGGTAGGCCGCCCTCTCAGAAGCCGCCTTCGCCCTCTCTTCGTCCAGCTCTCTCTGTAGGGCCCTCATTTCAGCCGCCGTCGCCGCCCTGTCCTCTTCCATTTCCTTCCTCAAACTCTCCATCTCCGCCATCGCCTTCGCCTTCTCTGTTTCCAACTCCCTCACGAAGCTCCCCTTCTCCTCCTCTGCTTTGGCGCGCTCATCCTCCAACTCCTTCAACATATCTCTAATTCTGGCATCTGTCTTATCTTTCTGCCTGACCAGCTCTTCATTGCTGCTCATGGCCTCTTTATGCCGCTCGACCGCAACGGCGCAGGCTCTTTCAGACTCCTCCAACTTTTTCTGTTCGCCAGTCAGTTGGAACTCGAGCGACACGATCTTACGGCATGTGTCCTCCAGCTTCAACTTGACTGCTTGCAGCTCAGCATGGGCAGTCTTCCAGTCGGCACTCTCCTTCTTCAACTTGGCCAACTGGGCCTTGGCCTCTTTAGCTCTTAGCTTGGCAGCCCCTGCTTTCCTTAGAAGGGCCCCTGCCAAGGTGGTCACCTCCATTTAGGCGGAGCATAACCCCCTCAGCAGGTCAGCCTCATTGAATCCGGAGGCCAAGCGCAGGGCTGTCTCCTTCACAATCTTCACCAAGCGGTCTGCCCCCGCCCTGGCTGGCCCTTCTTCTCCCTCCAACCTTCCCGCTACCGTGCGAGCGTGGTACATTGCCGTGGCCAGACGGACCCCTCCTTCCTGAGATGCAGGGCCCTTTTGGGTCTGCTCCCTCCCGCTCGGCTCAGCCTCAGTCAACCCAACTCTTACTTGCACCGTTGGGACAATCTCCACAACCTCCAGTGTTGGGTGACCTCCACCACCTCTGGGGTATCCCTGGCCACAGGGGCCTCCACCTCAATTGGGGCCACCTTAGCCCTCTTGGCCCCAGCCTCATCTGCAGCTCCCTCTGGGGCACTCCTCTTATTTTTCTTCTTCTTCTTCAGAACCTCCCCCTCCTTTCTGGCCTGTTCTTTTACAGGATCTACTGGGGGCGATCGTGGCTCAAAACTGCTTAGGTCCTTCCCCCCTAGCGGCCTTGGAAGCAGTCGGATCCTCTCCCGCGCGATCGGTTGAGGCGGTCGGTCTTCTCGCGTTTCCTTCAACTTCGTGGCTTTGGCAAGTATGGCCTGATCCTCTACTTCCTGAACTTCTCTTCTCGCCTCCAATTCTGCTCGGTCGAGGTCCCCACCCCTCGGCTGCGGTCCCAACCCTGCCTCAAATAATGCGGACGGTTGAACAAGCTCGTCCCATCTGGCCTTCTCTCTCTCCCTTCACTCCTTCACCTTCTTCACCCTCTCTTCTGCCGCTGCCCCCAGTCTTGACACCATCGACCTAATGGGCACCTTCCAGACGGTGCGCACTCCTAATCCCCCATTGGCAGACACATAGAACCACCGTGGCCGCCACCCCTTGATCGATGTCGGCAGCCCCGCCACCAATCCCCTCCCCATCACTGCCTGTAGGGTGACCCACGTCTCTTGCTGCCCTGAAGCCTTATAACAGGAAAAGAACTCGTCTACCGTCATGGCTTCCCCTCCATTCGCCTTGGGCCACGCGCTAGCACAGGCCAGCAGAATCTTCCATGCATTAGGCATCAATTGCCCCGGTGCTACCTCTAGATGTTCAGTACGTCAACCACCACTTAGGGCAGTGGCAACCTCAGCCCACCTTTCAGCGCCTCCTCGTAAAGGGAAAACTCCCCTAGCTTGGCATCAGACGGCCTTTCCCTTGATGTTGGTAGCGATAACTCCACCTCAGCCGGAATCTGGTATCTTTCCCTGATAGCCTCCAAATCCGCCGCAGTACTCGTGGATTTGTCAGCCTTAGTGTGCCACTGATCCGGCTCTACCTGGCTTATTGGCTTTGGGGCCAATACCAGGGCCGACGCTTGCGATTGCCCCACCGGTTCCCCCACCCCCACCATTCGTGTCTCCGCCCTATATCGCGCCGCTAGCTCCTCTGCATCATCGTCTCCCAGAGGGTCCACTCTCACATTCACCGCTTCTTCTTGTACCATTTCTAGGGTTCGCTTACGAATCACTTCTGTCGCAGGAGCAAGGAAGTTGGGAAAATGTCGCACAGGTGTGTCGTGCGCAATGCAGGAATTAACACTTGGATATTTTGATTTTTTGTAAAAAGGTAGGTGAAACGAATTATACCAAAAACCCACGGTTTACTCGTATTCCGTGGATCCACATTAATTTTCGCCCGTTTAAAAACCTTTCAAATCAACCGCCAAAACCGCCTTTTCAAAAACCCCCTTGTGACCTATCGTTTCATTTTTGCTCCAACGCTTCACTTCCCCTACGATATTGCCACGTGTATAGCCACGATGCACTGTCCCCTCCCCTTATCCTGTCCTTTCCATTTCACATCATCACGTGGCACGCCCTCCATTTTTCTGAGCCCCGCGCCGTCCTAGTCGGCACGCCTCACGGTCGGCCCCTCCCGCTCGGTTACCCTTGCGGTCGGCACGCCTACCGGTCGACCCCTCCCGCTCGGCCACCCTTGCGGTCGGCACGCCTAACGGTCGCCCCCTCCCGCTCGGCCACCCTCGAGGCTTGACGGTTGGCCTCTCCGCTCGGTTCGCACTTCTCTTCCTTATTACTATTCCCTTCGTTGGGCTAAAACTGCACTCGAAAATGGGGGACTACTGACATGGATAGGCCCATAAGGCTTACAGCCCACAGCAAACAACCCCAAGCCCATCGCTTGGGACCCATAGCATAACCCGGTTGGCAAAGGCCAGGACAGCTGGAGGCCATCTGGGCATGGAGGACCAATGACATTCGGGCACATGGCAGGTGAAACACATGCCACATCAGCAGACAAAGATCTGCAGAGTTATTGCCACAACACATCACCATTAATGCAGCCCATCACAGCATTTATTACGACAACACCTCCCCGTCGGAACAGAGCGCCCTCACCCTGAACAAGGTAAGCTACGGCACAGGCTTTCGGCGGAAGGGGGCACGTCGCAAGGGACAGTGAAATGATTACCAATGGATATAAGCAAGAATCGAAGATAAGAGAAAGGTTAAGCTTTTCTATCTCTCTCTCTCTCTATATATATATATATATATATATTTCCTTCTTCTTCTACTGATTTGCTCGCTGGAGGGTTCACTGGGGGACTACCCCATTCCCCTTTTGGACTTGCTTGCAGGTCATCTGGTGGAATCATCCGCCTGAATCGGAACTGGGAGAGCTTGGACCAGCCCGACCCATCCATCCAAGACGAACTGCTTCATCATGAAGTATAATAATTTTTTTTTGAATAATAATAAAAATAGTATCATAATAAATATCATGACAAGTTATAATTAAAACATCATAATAATTCATAATCAATGATCACGAAAATCATAAAATATAAAAAGAATGTGTATGATATATGAAAAACATCATAGATTACAATACATGTGTAGATATCTCATTTTGACCGGTCCTGAGACTTGAGCACTTTCTTTTGAACACTCCATCATGAAAATTGAAATATGTCATTTATGAATTTCTTAGCAGAAAAATCAGATTGAAGCTTTCATTCTAAACCTCACCCATTTTGGCCAAACTATTAATTTGTAATATTTTATAATTTTATGTATATACATATATTTTAGGTGGTGGTACATAAATTGATACATTTTAGCTATTTTATCAATAGAGAATAATAATTAAAAAAATAAAAAGAAAATAATTAAAAAATGAAAAAAAAAGAAGAAAAGTTATAGTGTGGCTAGGGTATTTTTGGGGAGAAGAGAAAGAAAAAATAGAGAGGCTATTATTATAACTTTCGTAGATGGTGGAAGACATGGTAGGGAGATTTTTATTGTTTTGATTGGGTGGGTGTGATAGAATTTCAAAAATTGGTTCAAAAGCTGATAGATCTGGGTGTTGAATTCGGTGGAAGTGAAGTTCAAAGTGGGTGGAGAATTTAATTATGAGAGAGAGAGAGAGAGAGAAAGTGTGGTTGGTGGAAGAAAAAGAGTTTCAAAACGTGTGTCTCTCTCTGGCGTAGGGGAAGAAGAGAGATTCAGGCTCTCTCTCCTGGGGCTTTCGGGGATGAGCCAAGGTTCTCTCTTTGCAGCCTGGTACTTGCGCCTGTCCTTGCAGGCCTTCGGGTCTACTTTTAGGCCCAATTTTAATAATCCGAACCGTTCATATTTTATGATTTATTCAGGGGATGGGCTCTCTCACACACTAAGGGCAAGTTTGGGAAGATCCAAAAAAGCCAAAAAGTCAAAAAGTTACTCAAAAAGCTAAAAAGTTAACACTATTCACCAAAAGTCAACAATTACGGCTGCACAACTCCCAATTCAAATTTTTCCCTACAAATCAATTTTTACAATTTTTTATTACACATTTTTCAATAAAAACTCAAAAAGTTAACCCAAACATCCATATTTTCAACCTCAATTTTTTAGTCCAAAAAGACAAAAAGTGCACTTTTTTAGTCTTTCCAAACTTGGCCTAAGACACACACACAGGACACACATACACTGATACACACACACAGCACACACGACACACACACACACCGCGCGTACACACAAATATATCTCTAACTCTCTCTCTTCGGTTAAAGCTGGGCAAAACCAAAACAAAAAAGGACTCTCTAGACTTGCTCTCTCGGCCCACAGATCTGCCACCGTTGTCTTTGATCAACCTACCGTCGCCGTCGTCGTCACAGACGGCGGCGACTCGACCAACCTGCACTCTCTCTCCCTCTCTCTCTCTCTCTCTCGGATAGATCACACAGATACACATGCATGAACACACAAGCTCTCTCTCGCTCTTGAGGGTAATAATCAACACATGGGCTATCTCTTTAGTTGAAAGAACAAAAGAACATCAAGTGGTCTCTCTCTCTCGGATTGGCTGCGCTCAAAGACCAAACCCACGGCTCTCTCTCTCTCAGGGGAATAATACACAGATGGACATGCATGCACTGAGGTAGGCTTCAAGGCTTGCATCTGGTTTTCACCAATCTCGCTCTCTCTTCCATTCGAGCGCCAATTCTTCATCACTCACCACCAGAATAGAATACAAGAAAAGAAGAGAGAAGCTGGAGAGAGAAGTGTAGAAGACAACCTCGCCACCATAGTTCTAAATCGCGGTATCGGGTAACGTAACGGTATCGATCGCGGAGTATCGGTATCGGTAGTATCGGCCGGTACGTATCGGGAATCGGGTGTCGCGGCCGTGAAATTTTAAAAATCATTAACAATCCTTCTGAAACTCAATTTTGTACATTTTTTTTACTCTTTTAACCTTAATTTGTCACATTTTAATCAAAATTTTGATATATAAGGACACTTTTAACTCATTTTTAACTAAATGATATATATTTATTTTAGTCTCAATTATAACTTTCAATTATCTACGATTTAAAATAAATCCACAACAGTATACCAACTAGACAGTATACCAAAGTTGCAAATTTGGCCCAAAACTCAATTTTATCATTTTTGCAAATTTGGCCCACAACAGTATACCAACTAGACAGTACACCCAGTACACCAACCCAGTGGTATTACCAACTAGACCCACGAGTTGGTTAAAAAACATATGGGCCAAGATTGCCCAAAACAACCCACCAACTATCTTGAGTAAAATATTTTGGCCCAAAACTATCACTAGACATTTATATAAAATATGAATATAAAGGTTGCTTGCTGCTGTAGCTTCAAAGCTTCAATGGCGCACAACCCAGAAAGGATTCTGAAACACGCCGGATGCCGCCGAAGAACATCACAACCTCGTCGTGAACCTTATAGTTGCACTCCCACTTTAGCGAAGACCAGCAATCCAAAACCAGAAAACAGCATCAGAGCCACAAGCAGCTCTCTGCGTTTTATTTCATCCGTATCGGCGACGACAAAGCTGTATCGGACCGTATCGCCCAATGTATCGGTTTCAGGCCGTTACGTACCGGGACTCGGACGCTACGGCCGTGAAATTCATTCTCGCCGGTATACCGGTGAGTATCCGACTCGGCCCTCCCATTTTCCGGTACGAACCGGCCGGTACGGGACGTACCGGCCGATATTTAGAACCTTGCTCGCCACCCCTGCTCCGACTACTCCGCCACCGCTATGTAGCAGTCCTCAGCTGCCGAAGCTCACTTCCAAGCCCGGCAGAACAAAACGGCGGGCTCTCTCTCCCTCTCCTTGGCTCTCTCTGTAGAAACAACCCCCCTCTCTCTCAATTCGGGTGGGCTGACACACTGTCCCGCGAGTATTTGTTAATGGTAAACATTTGGGAGGTTCTGATGATCTCAAAACTGCTGTCTAGAATGATGCGAAGTTCAAATTCTATTATATGAAGTGGTCACCGCCGGTCTTGGAGGAAGTCGGTATGCGTTAAGTTCTTTCTTCCGGGGTTGGGTGTGGGTGTTTCACCGGAGTTGATGACCGGTTTCCAGGGTGGTCATGAGCTCATGGGTTACAAGACAGATCGTGGATGATAGTGTGCATGTCACACGTTTAATTTGGCAAATGTATTGGATGCTGTTACGTGCCAAAAGCTTCTGAGGATTGCTACTGCTATGCGTGAGCTTCAGTTGATGCAGGGTTGATGTCATACGCATGTACAGGCCATTGTAACATTATGAGAAGCACATGGGCCGACCAACCTTTTGAGTGGGCAACGTATATGCCAACGGTTTATGGACTGAGGCCTGTTGGATTGAAGACACGTGGATCTTTGCTAGTTGATGAATGGTCGGGGTTTAAAATTTTTATTTTTATTTTTATTTTTATTTTGAGTATTTGAGAGGATTTTTATTTTATTCATCTCCCGCGGAGTTGTAATATTTAGAGTATTGTAATAATTCCCCCACTCCGTTTCTGACTACCCCATTCTTTAATCGCTTTCCCTAATTGTACATATATATCTGACATACCATGAATCTCCATGCTTTGTATCCATGTTTCATGCATCTTGATTCGGCTAAGTTTGCATTTGTGGATTTCCTCAATTCCTATGTGATTATGTGCGCCATCATATGTTTTGCAATGTTTCACATGTCATATCTTAGAAGTCGAATCTTTAGCTGCATCTCATGAGTGAATTACATTAGGAATTTGTATATAAGATCATGTATATTTTACTAACTTTGTTTTATAACTGTTTACGGGACGTCGGTAAATATGTAAGTTTTTATGTTTTAGCATTCCATTTGTACATAATTTTCTTATTACGTTTAGCATCCTACCATGAGGCTAATTGCTTAAATGATAAACTGTTTGAATGCTTGTGGATGAAGGCTTGTTGCTTGAATTGGAATGATTCAACGATTGTACGTTTTAAGCCCATTTTGTAGTGGCAAATTCACAAACTTTAAGCCCTGTAGACACCCCATTTTTGACCGCCCTTAAGACTTGGGCACTACTGATGGTTTGCTCGGCGTTGAGAGATGTGCAGGGTAAAGAATCAATTTCTTCGGCAAGGAGAGAGGCAAATCTTTCAAAACACTTGTTTAGGGTTTTGGAGTTGAAGAAAAGAGGAAAGGAGAGGAGAAAACTAGTTTGGGAGAAGTTCGGCATGAATCCGGGTAGAAGCGAGTCGAGCAGCCCTCGCTGAATCGGGCTTATCTGTCTGTACACTTGGAGTTTAGCTATGGGGCCACCACCATCGGAAAGCTTACTTCCGAGGCTTCATTTTGCACTCAAGAATCTCCTAGAGCCAAGTCCGCGGTGGGGGAGATATGATCATTTGAAGTCGGGCATCATCCCGGTTAGATCGAATCTGCGCGGCTTCACGAAAAAGGGCATAACTTTTTGCACAGGAGGAATTTTGATACAAGGTTTGCGCCATTGGAAAGCTAACTTCCGGGGCTTCAATTTGCGTACCCAGCGCCATTTTTTGACATTGGAATCATCTATCGGCAATCTATTTTGCCGACCGGCAAAATGTTATGCCGATCGGCACTTTATTTTGGCCGCGACCAAATTTTCTGGCCGGTTTGCACCATTTGCACTCTCCAAGCCTTGGTGCATCCCAGCGTGTGCCAGTTGGAATGCACCAGCACACTCCCCCGTGCATATATTTTGTTATTTTGCACCTTGTGAGCCTTTGAACCCCCTAACCTTCTAGAAGCTTGAACCCTTTGGCCAAGCTTCTCGGAGAAGCTTGGCCAGCTGTTTTAGCTTCCTCTAGAAGCCTTGCACCCCTTAAACCCCTTTGACTCTTTCCCTTTACTTAGCTTGTAAGTTAAAAGCTTCCCTTGCCTTATATATAAGCACCTCTCCTCCTCCTTTGTTAGGGTTGGATTTTTGGAACAAAAAACCAGAGATATATAGATATATCTGATATATACATACATATATCCCTTCATCTCTCACTATATCTCTTCGATTCCACCATCAAACACCCTTGTTCTTGGGCCATTTCTTCTCAACTCATGCACAAGGCATCCAACGCCCATTCCAGCAGCTTGAGGCTGTTCTCCAAAGCTTAGGAGCACCTAAACTTGGTCCAAGAGGTGTGCTATTTGCTGGTCTTCAAGGGTGAGTCCTCATCTTTCCTTTTCTAACCTTTTCTTGCTTCATATCTAAGCCATAGTTGCTTACATCTTTGGGCTCCGACCCAAACTTCAAATCATCATATTTTGAGGTCCTCTTCATGTTTGATTGAGGACCTCTTGCTGTTTGAGGATAGTAGCTAGCACTTCCTTCTTTATCTCTCCTTTAGGCCCTAATCTTGCATGTTATTTTTTGCCTATGTGTAATCTGTTTTTGGGGATGTAGTAAACTGTATATAGGCTTATTTGAGCCCTTCTTCAACATTGAAGAAGGGCTCAACATTGTTTGGGACTTCCATGTTGTACTTCCCTTTATACCTCTTTTTGGTCCCATTTTTTGTATGTCTTGGCAGCCCCTGATGTTGCTGTTTTGGACCTTGGTCCGAACTAAAGTGGCTTTATATTTTGACCTCCTGAACATGTTTTATTAAGGGCATTTTTCTTGTTTGGTGAATGTTTTGTATACTCATGTTATGCCACTTTTTGAAGCTTCATTTTTGCATTGCATTTCTAATATATTTGATATACTGTTTTTGGGGCTGCCATAAAACTGTAAATAGTCTTATTTTGGGCCTCTTCAATGTTGTTGAAGGGCCCTAACATGTTTGGGGGACGCAGCTGTGAAGTTGTTCATTAATCTCTATGTTTTAGGGTCCGTTTTTGTATGCCATTGTTGCCCTATCTTTGTTTCTTTTTGGCCATGAGTTGTATAGTAAATGCTAATTTTGGGCTCTTGCTCCTGTCTATTCATTGCATATCCGTGTTTGATGTTTGATATAGCTAATAGGCCATTTCGGATGCCAAAGTCCATGTTTCAGGCTATTCCATGTTATCGGTTGTGTTTTCGCTCATTTCGGGGCTGATTTCCCTCCATCAGTTTATGCTGAAATTCCATAGCATGATTGCATGCCCATTTCCATGCTATTGCATTGCGTATGCCATTGCCTCGATTTGCGTGACCCGTGTGCACGCATTTCGAGCCACTCCATTTTTCATTCATCGGCCTCTTACGTGAGTGGTGGCTGAGGCTCTCTCTCATGTTAGTAAAGTCCATGTTGCATTCTATAGCCATTTTAGCCATTGCATTGCATATGCCATTGCCTCGGTTTGCGTGCCCGCTGGCACACGCATTCGAGCAACTTCATTTCTTCCATTGGCCCACTGATTTTGGCCTAACTAGAGCTCCTAATTCATGTTAAGACAATCCTTTGCTTATTTGCATGCTCACCTTGCATGTATTGCTTGTATCGGCATGTTGCATCCTTAGCTCGTAATGCCTAAGTTGCATTGCATCTTTGGCATGCATCACCTTAGCCTCTTGAGATGATATGATAGAGGTAGGCCTCCCTTGTGTGTTTATTTGGCTTGCATGCATTTTGAAATTGAAGTTGCACACTTGATTCTTTGGGCAATCATGCATGGAAATGCCGTGATTGGTGTCGCAGAATCGGGGCACATCCTCCTTTGAGCCGATTAACAGATAAGGAATGTGATTGGTGCATAAATTGTTGAATTGCATTGCCATGCGTTTGCTTTGCCTTTGCTCGCTGTGAGTTGCAGGTTGCAGGAAATTCATTGCCGGCCGCAGTATTTAGTGACGACCGCAGTCAATCGAGTGGCCGGTGGATCTATATTTTGTGCCGGTGACTAATGATACTGGCGGTGGAAATTCTGCTCAGCCGATGATATCCCCCAGTGTCCTGAGAGGCATCCTGAGACTTTTGGCAGTTTTCAGAGGAGCAGGCAGCGGAAAACAGAGGCACAACTATGCATTGACAGTGCGATTCCGAGCCAATCCCCGATGCAATGCGTTGCATCTGGCCTGCCCCGAGGCGATTTACTGTTTTTTTAGTTTAGTTATTTGATTAATTAATTAAGCAATTTTTGTAATATTTAATTAGCTTGCGTAGTTTAATTAATTTGTAATACTTTATTTGGACCCTCCGGCAGGGCAAACTGTAATATAAGTGTGCGTGGTGTGTGTATGTCTTCCAACCTCACGTCTTTCTTCCCTTTTATTTACCTGCTTATGATGGAGATTAGTAGATTAGGGCACGTTTAATTTAGCATACCTTATGCTATGCATGCGTTGCATTCATGCATTGTTGACATGCATTAGGCTCGGTACAATCACGCTAACTGCATTTGTAACTTCAATCCCAAAATGAATACGTGCATCAACTGATGCGCATTTTCATATGCCATGCTTAGGTTAGCCGAGCCTATCTAATTGCAATCCTGTATGTGTTTGCATTAGTCCAATTGACATGAACTAGGACATGCATGTTTTGCTAACTAGTTTACTTGTTTTGGCACGGAGTACTAGGTAAGCTTTATGCTTTAGCATATCGCATGCGTGTGAGTGTTGCCAAATGACAGTTATGATTACCTGAGGCTAGCTCTTATGTGATATAACTGCCTTGAATGCTGTGGATGAGAGTTGAAATTACCAAATTGGATAATGCATAAAACGTGTGACATTTAAGCCCACTAGATAGGTGGCAAATCATCTTTTCGAAAAGCCCCTTGAGAGGGTGGCAAAATTTGCATTTAGCCTACTTATGCGAGTAGCACCATGCAAACCATGTAAACAAACACGAAATGTTTATGTTCCAATTTGGGGCGATTTGGTGCTATACTTGTTTGCTGCGCGCGATAACATAGTAATCTGGCTAATAATGGGATAGAACGCATAACGTTTTCAAAACAAGAATATCACGGTTTAGTAGAGGCCGGTCTTCGGACCGGGCGAAAGGGGGTGCTCATAGCTGACCTTCCCGATCGTACCCAAGCTCCCGAGCCTGAGACACAATCTGGTGATGACGGACATTGTGGCCTTCAGCACGATCAGGCGTTTGTCTAAATTCTACCATTAAAAAAAATATTTTAGTGGCGACTCTGTATCTGGGCAAACGCAGTCCTATGTTTAGCAAAACTACCTTTTTTCAAAAATCTGTTTCTCAACAAACATTTGGCCAGGATTTAGACCTCTTTGTTCAGATTAAGAACCGTGACACAAATCGAGTCCGAAACTGTACGTGAGGCCCGCGGGGCTGGTTACAGTTTCCTGCGCGACTCTGGCTGGGAATTTAGAGAGCCTTGAACTCGAACTCGGATATTCTCGTTTTGAATCTCATTTATGTGTTTCTTTGCATTGCATGTGCCATTGGTGTCGCTTAGGATACACAGTGTTTGCCATCTGCCATTCCTGAACGGTTCTTGCCGGAGGCTTGTCTTGTCAAGGCATTGTCCTAAAGGCTGACCGGCTATCGGGGCTCTGACAGCATGGGAACAACAAACCCCCGGTTTTACCGGGGCACCCTTTTGAACCATTCGACCGTAGTGCATATTCGGAATCATAGTGACGACATTCCAAAGTAGACAGGTTGCTTACCCGATGCTAGTTGTTGAAACTGCTGTGTGCACTAGTGACTCCTAGCTCCTGAGCAAAGGACACAGGGAAACCCTACCCCAACATGGGATGTTTTGGCCTCTCTCTTACTTGCAATTGGTGCTTTTAGAGTGTATCTCTATAGAAGCATATATCCAGTTTGCAAGTTTGGGCATCAGGCCTGTGGCGCATCAGTATTTGAGGGAATCAGTTTAACCTGAGGGTATGCAATTTTGGGACAGATATTTTGGGGACACGTGATCAGCTATTAGAGCACAGTCAATTCTCCACTATGATTATATCCGAGCTGAGATGCTGTCTGGTTTTCTCTTTTGCAAGGTAGTCCCTGGAACCATAGCTTAGAAGGCTCTCTGGAGCATATCCCGGTACATTGAACTAGTGCTGATAGACTTTGTAGGTCAGAAATTCAATTTCAGGGCAACATCTCTCC
>NW_021037672.1:0-11349 GCF_004153795.1 Camellia sinensis | reverse complement strand
GAAATAAGTTTAACCAAATAGTCCAAAATAACTTTTTAAAAGCCAGGAGCCATAAGCTGGCTCAAAAAGCCCCACTAAACACCCCAATTGTCGCTTCGTAGCTTGTGGCATTGGTTTGGTATTGTAAGTCTGTCAAATTTCTAGGGCCACTTACTTCGCCTCTTATTGTTATTTGCTGTTAGTTTTCATTTCATTCATGGGAAAATATCGGAGTTAGGTAAATACTCCGGAGGGTATAGCTTAGTTTTGTAGATAGTATAACATACCAGAGGATGTGACCTTTACTTTGGCCAACCCAAGTGCTAGGCATGTACAAAAATCCAAATTACTCACGAACCCCCCCGACTCATTATTACTACGGACAATTTTGACCACTTCAACGGTTGGCTACAGTTCCATTTTGAAATTTTTCATCTGTTTTCTATCGGTGATCGAACTTAAACAAAAAAAATATCATTATAACTAACCGACCGAATTATATACAAATATATATATACACTTTCATTATTATTATGTCAGAGCATTGATAACTTAAAATAGCTAAACTATTACCTTTATCTTAACTCAACCCCCACTACTTAAAACATAAATTTTTTTTATTAAAAAAAATCTTCCCAAGATAAATTGTACTTCTCCCAAGTGCAGAGATATTGACGTCTCACCTACCACTTTGTCTCCCTCTCTCTTCAATTCTCTCACCTACTCTCTCTCCTCTTCTCCATTACCTCTCTCTCTCTCCCTCTCTCTCCCTCTCTCTTATCCTTCCATTTCTTTCTTTCTCTTACATTCTCTCTCCAATTTACCTTATTAAACACTAAAATCCTCATCTTCAACTTATAAATCTACCGAATCTGAAACCTTTCTCACAAAAGAGCAACGATTGAAGAGATGCACAGCGGGTAAGGATAATGGTGACATTGTGCCATGGTAGAAAGGCAAGTATCTCCTCTTTATTTTCAATTTTGTCCACTGTTTTTTGTCATATTTAGTGTGTGTGTAAGAGAGGCAGATTTGTATAGCATGTGTTGCGATTTTATTTTGTATATATTTGTTTGGTATTGATTTTGTAGCCGAGAAAAATAGAAGCCATAAAACTGAAATGGTGAACAAAAATTACTTGACCAAAAATCGCCCGTCAAACCGGATACCCGATGTGCACAGTTTTGATCATTACTGCGGTCAAGATCAAATGAACATTTCTCTACCCGGAATAGGTCAGTTCAAGTGACAATTCTATGATTAAACCGAGCTGACTGGACCCGTGCACACCCCTATCGAGTGCTAAGAGAAAAGGCACTAAAAATACAACTGCTTTCACTATAGCTTTTATCGTTGAAGAGGGAGTTCAATTCCCACTTGACCCTTTGCTTCGTCGCTTTTTATACCATGTTGAGCTCACTCCTCTGCAAATTTCCACTAACTCCTTTAGGTTAGTGTCAGGTGTGTGCACCTTAAATCAAAGACTCGGGCTTAGTTTAGACATTTGGGATATTGTTCGTTGCTATTATATGTCTTATAGTAGCGGTGTGACATATTATATTCATGCTCAGTCTCTTGCATACCAGTTGGTGACCTATTTGCTTGATGCAGATAAGCATGGTGATGACTTCTTTCTGGTAGGGGGAAATTGGGAATTTCCAACTAGGATCGAGCATCGAACAGAGTTAGTACCGAGGGTCAACAGTTGCCCTAGCTTTCGATCCTTTTTATTAGTGGCGGATCAATAAACTTAGCAGTGAGTTCGACTGCCCTAGCTTTCGATCCTTTGAAGGCTTTGCTTCTTCCACTTGATATGGTCGAGCACAACAGTCAGGTAAATAGTGACTTCATGAAGAGTGCTTTGCAATCTATGGTGGTGGTAAGTTCTTGTCTTCTTCATTTTTGAGTTGTCAATTCTTTCAAGTGTATTTTCTCACTATGAAAACTCTATATCTTCAATGGTTTTCAGGCTAACCAAAAGACTTACCTAGCACATGGCCGTTATGATAAGATTGAGTAGCAACTTCTTGAATCAAAAGAACGGGTTGTTGTGGTGATTAGGGCTTTAGAGTTAGAAAAATAGAAGAAAAAAGAGATTGAGAAGGAAAAAACAAAGTTGAAGCAAGGCCTTGTGATTTCTGAGAAGGCTCGGTTGCTTGTAATTGAGGCTGTGAAGAAGGAGGAAGCTTAGATAACCGAGTTGAAAGCTGAGTTAAAACTTGGAGAGAACTTTTATTAGCAACAAGGTTGGGATGAGGTCGGTGTTGCTTATTTAACTGAGGTCCGCAAAGCCAATGATGGGATTTATACCCAAGCTTGGAATGATGCTTTGACTGAGACGAAGGTGCCAAAGGGTTCTCCTATTTATAAGGAGATCCCAGTTTTTTCAACAGGAAAGACTCAACCAACCACCCAGCAGATTGTACCATCTAGTGCTTCTACTACTTTTCTTACCATTGATTGGTCGACTCTTCTGCTAGCTCTTACTGTGGTTGGATAGGGTGCCTTGGTTGCACCAAAAACTTTTGTTGATCTAATTAATGTTCAAGAGACCATGTGGCTGACCAATTCTATTGCTCATTCTGATGCTCCTCAAAAATAGCTATTTCCTTTTTATGCACTTTTCCTTTGGCAACTCCTTTTAATGAGTTTGGTTGCGTTTGGTGGATGTAAGGTTGGACTTCTTGGCTTTCATAACTTTTACAAGATTATTGATGAGATGTTACATGTTTTTGTCAGTCTACTTGCTCTTCATCTTTGCTTTGCATGAGTACTGTATGTCTTCTGACCAAGCAAAGGCTTCGAGGCCGAGCGGACCGTCTGTTTGGACAGACCAGGTTTCTTACCATAGAAAAACTTTTAAGGAAGAAAGCTTTATATGCCCCCCATCCAAGCAGAGGCTCTAAGGCCGAGTGGACTGTTTGTTTTAACAGATCAGGCTTCTTACCTTAGAAAAAATTTCAGGAAAGAAAGCTCTGTATGCCCCTCCTAGCCAAGCAGAGGCTCCGAGGCTGAACGGACTATCTGTTTGGACAAACCAAGCTTTTTTCCTTAGAAAAAAATTTAAGAATAAAAGCTTTGTAGCCCCCCTCTCCTGGCGGCCAAGTAGAGGCTCCAAGGCCGAACGGACCATCTATTCGGACAGACTAGGCTTCTCAACTTAGAAAGATTGTGTGGAAATAAAAATTTTAAGGAAAGAACTTTCCATGCCCACCGGCCGAACAGAGGCTCCAACACCGAGCGAGGCGTCGGATCGTTTAGACCAAATTTTATACCTTAGAAAGATTTTGAATAAAATAAAATAAAATAAAAAATAAACATGTTGGCCCTGGGCGGGCAATATTTGGTAAAAAATGTTTGCTTGGTTTAAGTTTGACCAAACACTTCATTGCTTGGCTATTACTTGATTCGGTTAAGTTTAGTTCATCAGTGAGTGTAGATTGGCTCTCTGTTGAGCGCGAGTTGTTACCACGGACCATGCTTTCAAGTAACGATACTTGGCACAAATTCTACCAACTTATACCATTTGGCGCCCTGCTTTGACCAAAGGCCTAGATTTTGGGCTGGAGCATAGGTTAAGACCCTGTGAATTCGCCTTTTTCCACGCCCCGCCTTTCGGAAAGGTTTGAAAAGAAAGGTCTCACAGTTCAGACTCCTGAGGTTCTGAATCTAATCTCATAAGTGCAATGTAAAACTAATAAACACTAAATAGTCCAAATCCAGTAAATCTTTTTGAAAAATCGATTTTAAATCAAATAATGCCAAAATTGGACTGCTTTGCCAGATACAGAGTCGCCACCTAAATATTTTTTATTTTGGAAAAATTTAGGAAACCCTAACTCATGCCAAAGGCCACGTGTCCATCATCACCAAAGTTACCTCGGCTCGGGAACTTGGGTACAATGGGGGAAGGTTATGAATTGAGCGCGATCAAATATCGGCATCTACTAACCATGATATGTTCTTTTATAAACATTATGTGTTCTTATTCCAGTTATTAGCTAACTTTACTATGTGATGCGCATAAGCAAATATAGACTAGTTTGCAAGACTTGGAACAATTCAAATCATGTTTGGTTGCAAAAATGATTTGAATTTTCCACCTCAAGTGGGCTTAAAGTGTAACAACCCTCGTCACTGTTTACCGATTAACCACTGATTACTGCTGAACTGAGACTGATTATGACTGATAATTGAATTGATTGAAGTACTGAACTAACTGACTGAAATCTAGAACTGAATTGATTAAGTATATCTATTTAATTGTATGTCTATCTGTTGACTGTTTGATTATCTGTTCATGCCTTTGTGTTTAAATTGTGAATTGAAGGCCTTATCGACGGCCGAATCTGAAATTGATTGATGATTTGTGTTCATTGGAATTTATATGATTTTATGGTGTATTCAGTTAAAATGTGATTTGGTATGATTAAATTGGATTAAAATGAATTAAATTGTATTGTTGACTTAATTACTATTTTGCCATTGTGTGTGGCCACTATCTAAGACCACCTTTGAGCCTCATTACACCTAGATCAAACATTTGCTCAGCTCATTTCCCTTGTTCTTGCCGACCAAGAGAGTTAGAGTGAGAGAAAGTGAGTTCCTCCTTGATAATTGCTTGTAGACTTGGAGATTTTAGAAGATAATTGTGAGTTTGAGCTCCTACACCTTATAATTCAAGACTTAGGTAAGGATTTCACCTTTTCATTGATGTATTTAAGGTTGTTCTTGCACGGTTCTTGAGCCTCTAGAGAGAGCTAAGTCATGTCTTAGTCTAACAATGTTGAATTATAGCTTAATTCATGCATGCATGTTTGAATTGTTGAGTTGCGAGTTGATTTCATGGTAAAATGTTACATGCATGTTTATATTGTTTTAGTCCATGATCTCATCTTGTCTTGAAAGAATTGGATCATTAGAGCATGAATTGAAGCTTTAAAATGGTTTAAATTCATGCATGTTTGCATGTTTTCATATTCTTTGAAAATTGGTTTGAAGTTGAGTTGTTTGAAACACCCTTGGCTTTGATTTTACAATTGAGCTTTGGAATTACATGTAAACTATGAGTTTTGGGATGTTTTCTGGAAAATTAAGCCAAGGGATCGAAATTATGTTTTAAAACTTGGTTTTGAGCTTGAGGTTCAAATCAGAATTTTTAGAATTTGGCTCACGCTCGAGCGGGGTGACTAGCGCCGAGCGTGTAATTCGTGCTCCCAGTACTTTGCACTGTTTTGAAGTCTGTCAGCGCAGAAAAATGACGCTCGAGCGGGATATGTGTCTCATGCTGAGCGTGTCGAGCGCCCAATCGAGGTGATTTTCACCCATCCAGCACTTTTGAATGTTTTGCTGAACGCTCGAGCGGTAATTCTACGCTCGAGCGAAACCTTTGTCTGCATGTCCGCTCGAGCGGAAGTAACATACGTCGAGCGTGACCCTGTTTTCTGAAAATTCTGAAATGCTTTTACAAGTGCATCTTTGCATCTCATCCCATCCTAGGCATTTTTAGGCCTAGTTTAAGGCATCTTAATTGAGGATATAGATGTTAACCAACACGAGGCAAATTAAGGATTAAGTTATTATCTTCAACTGTTGTAGCTTAGTGTGTGTTTAATCTGTAAAACTGTGTAGGGTTGGCAACTGGGACGCACTCTAGCTTACTGTAGCCTAAAACTCTGTAGGTAACAACTGTTGTAAAGATATGTTCAAAATGTTAATCTTCTGAACAATTGAACTGTACTGTATTCCTGAACTGATACTGTTAATTAAATGAATGTATGTCCTAATATCTGAACTGTATTGTGGCATCCTTAGCAACTACTGTTTACTGTTACTGTTACAGAGATCTCTGTCGGTTCCTTGTTGGAAACCACTACTGTTTACTGATTTATGGCCATCATTTACTGTTCGGTCTTTTAAGACCTACTGTTTACTGTATTGTTGCTAATGATTGTACACATATGACTGTTATGACTAGAATGAATGATATACTGAATCAACTGACTGTTTTTCAATACTGAAAGGACATTCTTCTTACCCTCTTTACGCATTACGTTATTTACTGGGCTTTAGCTCACTGCTCCTAAATATATGTAGGTGTACAGGCACAGACTGTGGTTAGAAGCGTCGGGTAGCTCCAGTTTTGTCAAGCAACCACTGTACTTCGTTGCGAGTTCCGAGCCTGTCAAGTTATGGCTTAGGGGTGTTTTAGTTCCCCTTCTGTGTCTGTAACTGTTTTGTTACTGTGATGTACTGTTAATAGGGATTAGGTCCCTGAACTGAATGATTGTTATATATGTACATACTTGTTGTCTACTGTATATATTTGAATGAAAAGTTTTTTTGCTATACAGACTGTCACATGCTTATTGGACATTGTTTATTTACTGTATTGGCTTCTGCCAGCCCCTGTACTCTGTTTTACTGTATTACTATTAGCAGGCCTTCGTAATCTTGGATTACTGGCCAGTTACGTGCTAAACCCATAGGGCGGTTTGGGTCGTGACATAAAGATTTTGCGAATTTGCACCAGCAAACATAGTGGGCTTAAAACATGATTTGCCACTCAACAAAGTGGGCTTAAAACGCACATTCGTTAAATCGTTCTAATTTAAACAACAAGCCTTCATCCACAAGCATTCAAGCAGTTTAGCATTTAAGCACATAGCCTCGTGGCAAGCATGCTAATCATGGCAATATTCACACTTATGCGAGCATGCTAAAGCATAAAAACTCACTGAGTACTCCGAGCCAAAACAGAAACTAGTTAAAAAGATACATGATCCTAACTATACAAGATGTCTAATGCAACACATGCGATATGCAATTAATAGACTCGGCTACCAATATGGCATATGGATTGATTTTGAACAACATGCGATTAAACACGTATTTAAAAAAGATATTGAAATGACAATGCAGTTTGAATGATGAACCGAGCCTCGGTGCATGCAATACGAATGAATGGATGCAAGCATAAGATATGCTAATTTGAAATATGTCCCTAATCTAACCATAAAAAGCAATTAAATAAAAGGGAGAATGAAGTATGATTGGAAGACATATACATACGCACACTTATTATAACATTATGCCCTCGCGCAGGAGGGTCCGAATGAATAAGCTAACCAACTAGCTGCGCTAATTAAGCTAACTAATTATTACAAAACGTGAAATTAATTAACTATTCTAGCTAACTAATTAAATAATTACATCACATCTAATTAACTACTTAGCTAATTAATGGATTACAAGTCAATTGCAAGTAAACTAAACAATCAACTACTTAGCCCCGGGAAGTGATGGATATGCATGCGCATGCTCGATTCTACACCCGAAAAGCCACTGCCTTGCTACTGCAAGCCTCTGTTTGCACATTTGATCACTGAAAATTCTGTCAACTTCCAGAAAACCTCTGCTTCATCTTACCATTACATTGTGCAAAAATCACTAATGGCCGACAAGAGGGACAAGGGGCCAATCAGCTACCAATGGTGGCACTAGTCGTGGCTATCGGCCACTGCTGGTTCACACTTCCATGCTGCAACAGAGAGCAAAACAGTGTATTCTCACAGGTTGTTTGTACTGTTTACCCTCCTTATCATCACACAAGCTCAAAGGAGAGAAACTCTTGGCCCTCAAACTATCAATCAAGCAATTTCCATGCATGATGGCTAAGGGACCAAGTTTGTACAAGTTCAATAAATGTACAAATAAGACCAAAATGACCACCACCCTATCATGCATGATCAAGGGCAATGGTGACCTAGGAAAATGACACATTTCATCACTTTAAGTATGAAATGTTCCATTTTCCTTGTATTCAAATTAACGTCCGATTTGAACACGTGCAATGCAACACAAAGAATGCTTATCTTGCACACTTTTACTTACCAATTTTGTTTACTCATTTTAATTACCAAATCATTCATTAATCAATTTGTCCATTGGTGAGTGTCTTCTAAAGTAAAAGAAGTGTCAACCAAGGGGTGGTTTAAGACATGAGAGAAGCTTCATGCCATTGGTAATGAACCCTCAAAAGAGGATTAAACCATTAAGCATGAGCCTCAACCTCGAGCTTAAGCAACCCTAAGGTTGAAACAACCCTCAAAATAAATGAAAAAGTGAAGAAATGAGAGAGATTGCAGAGATTGTATGTGCTGAAATTGAATGATAAAAGCACTAAAAACATGCAATCAACTCAAACCAATGATGGTTAAAACCTTAAAACACTTAACTAGTGAAGGAATTAACACTATAACTATGCAAAAAAAAGACTCAAGCAAACTAACTAGCCCAAAACAAAGCTAAAACAGGTTAAAATAGAGTGTAAAATATGCTGGAATCAAGCTAAGTTAGGCTAGAAAAACATGCTAACATGTAAAGCTAACTAGGCATGCAAATAAGACATGAGGAGGGGAGGCTAACCCTCCAATTTTGGACTTCAAAATAAGTTTTTGGCCACTGAAAATACTCTAAAATTCAGTGGTTAAAAGACCCAAAAAATTTGATTTTAAAGTGATAAATGAAAAGCACAAAAGCTATACAAGCAAAGAAGCAAGAAGGGTGAACCACCCCAAGCTAAAAAAGGGCTCAAACCACCACTTTTAAGTCACAAATCTGTGGCACAGTTGTCAACAAATATCTGAAAAAAGGCATTAGTGGTCGTCGGCCACCACTAGTAGCCGACCGGCCACATCCATGGCCGACAACCATTACCCATGGCCGATAGCCTATGGTGGTGGCCGACAGGTCACCAAAAGCTCCAGGAAAGAGACAACAAGGTTTTGGTCCAAAGCAAGGCACAAAATAGATAAGGTTTCAAGGCTCAAAGATAGGGCACTCTGCTGAGGACTTCGAACACTCAAAGCGAACACATGTAATCACAATCATCAAGTGCACAAGCGATGATGTCCGAGTCTTAAAGACGGTAAAAAAATGGGGTGTCTATGGACCTATAACCCAATCTTGCTCAATTTTCGAACGAAAATATGTACGACACATGAAAAAAAACACAATTTGTAGAGAAAAGTTGATTTCATTGATACTCATAAGATGGGGCTTACATTTAAAAGATGTTCAAGTCATTATATCACTGATAGTATTTCTTCAAATTGGCAACATTTGAAGGATGGGGAATGGGTTTGGCTTCTAGGGCAGCCAAATAGTAAACTCCGTTGCTCAAGACAGAGGTGACTTTGTATGTCCTTCCTAGTTGGGTCTGAGCTTCCCTTTCCCAAGGACCTTCTTGTGATCCATGACCTTCCTTAGTCCAGGTAGAAAATGTCTCATAAGCACATTCTTATTGAAACTTCTAGTAAGTTTTTACTGATAGGCTGCCAAGCGAATGAGGGCGGCCTCTCTGCGTTCCTTTGCAAAGTCTAGAGCTTGAGCGATGGCCTCATCATTGTTTATTGGTTCGAAGATTGCAAACCGAATTATGGGGAGACCGACCTCTAGAGGGATGACGGCCTCCATTCCATAGGTGAGGGAGTAGGGCGTCTCCCTTGTCGATCACCTTGCTGTAGTCCTATATGAGCATAAGACATTTGGTAGTTCTTCCACCCATTTGCCTTTGGCCTTTTCCAAGCACTTCTTAATCCCATTAATGACTGTTTTGTTAGATGTTTCGACTTAACCATTGCTTTAAGGGTAGATTGAAGTAGAGTTTCTGAACTCAATCTTTAGGTCAAAACAGAATTTCTTGAACACCTCCCCATTAAACTGGATACCGTTATCAGAGAGTAGGACTTTAGGGGTGCCGAACCAAGTGATGACACTCTTCCAAACGAACCTTTTCATGTCAGCTTCCTTTATGCTTGCTAAGGCTTCAATCTCCACCCACTTAGTGAAATAGTCAGTGGCAACAACAAAGAACCTTTTGTTAGCAGTACGTCTTGCCAAAGGTCCAACGATGTCCAGACCCCATTGTGCAAATGGCGATGGACTGGTGAGGGGAGTTAGGTAATTGGTTGGTTGATGAATGAGTGAAGCAAATCTTTGGCACTTATCACATTTTCGGACGTACTATTGAGCGTCTTTCTATATACGCGGCCACCAGCACCCATGAGTGTGCCAAGGATTGACATCTAGTGTGACCCCCACAAATCCCCTCATGGATTTCATAAAGCAAATTCTCTACAAGGTTGGGATGAACACAAAGAAGATATGGATTGAGGTAAGACTTCTTATAGAGCTTGCCCGAGGATGAAACCCAAAATTGCGTAGCTCGGTGCCTTATTTTATGTGTTTTTTTCTTGTCATCTGGAAGGGTGCCATTTTTTGGGAAGGCATGAAGAGGGTCCATCCAACTTGAACCGTGGTCAGTACAAAGGACCGAGCTAGGTGGATTGATAGTCGGTTAAGGAACAAATTTAACCCATATCTTGTAGCCATTTCTGGAGTCTATAGAGAAGCCAAGACAGGCTAAGGCATTAGCATGGCTGTTTCCATCTCGACCAATTTTCTCAACCCTGATAGCTTGAAATTTACAAATAAGGTGCTTAGCTTGTTTAGCATAGGATGTCATCAGCTCATCGCGGGCTTCGTATACTCCAGTTAGTTGGTTCAACACAAGTTGGGAGTTGCTATAAACAAGTAATTCCTCTACATTAAAGTGTTCGGCACTAGGTAGACTAACCAGTAGAGCCTCGTATTCCGCTTCGTTATTGGAAGCCTTTCATTACAGTCTGATGGCTTGCTCCCAAACAAACCCTTCTGGTGAAATAAGGACCATCCCTGCTCCAGAACCCTTTTGGTTGGAGGATCCATCAACAAACAGTTGCCAGACGTCGTCAATGAAAATTTTTTATGCCTCAGTAGGGGGTTTGATAAGTGTTGTGGATTCTGGTTACTAGGGCCGAGCTCCCTTCAAAAAGGTTAGTCAGTCCTAGAGTGAATTCAGCCACGAAGTCTGCTAACACTTAAGCTCTGATAGCGATCTGTGGCTGGAATTTAATGTCAAGCTCCCCTAATTTTACTACCCACTTTGTGGTCTGGCCCAAGAAATCAGTTCGGATGAACACAGACTTGAGAGGGTACTCAATGAGGACATTGATAGTGTGTCTTTGGAAGTAGTGAGCAAGCTTCCTAGAGGCAATCAATAGGGCGTATACCAATTTCTCCAGTGGCAAGTATCTGATTGCGGCATCCAGGAGAGTTTTGCTAACATAGTATACTGGTTTTTATTCCTTCCCTTCCTCTCTAGTCAAGACTGCACTCATAGTGTGATCGAAGACAGTTAAGTAGAGAAAGAGCTCTTCGTTGGGGATTACAGTGGACAAAAGAGGAAGGGAAAAAAGATACTTCTTCAACTCTGTGAGTGCTTCGAAGCACTGGTCATCCCATTCAAAGCTTGCCTTCTTCCTCAGG
>NW_021037670.1:0-10864 GCF_004153795.1 Camellia sinensis | reverse complement strand
GAACTATGAGATTCCTACTGCGATTAGAGTCACCCCTTCTGTTTTATTCTTTTTCAGGAAAGAATTCGGATTCATTAGTTGAAGAGTAGGATTCCATGTACCGTTTTTGTACTAAACTTTATCATAGATGTTAGGAATAAAAAAAAAGTATCTTGTGGTTTGTAATTAATTATTTGTAGCTCCGCTGCGGAAGCACGTATATGTTTTGCATTCGTTATGAGAGTGAGAATCTAGTTTATTATGTTTCTATACTCAAGTGTAGATAGTTATTTATATATCAGATTAAAAAAAAATGACCTAATTTCACAGGCTTTAGTAATGTTTTCGAGTATAAAATCAGGACGTTCATTGTGTAGATTATTTCTATTGGGCTTTTGCTCATCCCTAATTTGGAAAAACCATTGTCAGGCGCTGTGATATGTCTCACAAATTAAGCTTGGGAGGCTATGAGCCTGAAGGCTTAGATTTTTTTTTGTATTCAAATTTGCTAACAAGCCTAGAGCTATTGTATTGAGCTTAAGACGCACTTTGATGTACCCAAGCCTTGACTTGAGCATATGTAATCTTAGGGCATATGATTATATGTTAGCTTTAATTCTCTTTTTACTGTTTGTACACATATTGTAGTATTCAAGATGTACTATTTATGATGATATCGGGGGGGCCCCATAAATTTTTTTCCCCCCACCTTTTGTACAACCGATTTCATGTAATAGAAGGATATCATACTTGAGCCATATTTGTTATTTATTTTCAATTTGGATGATTTATTGCATAATTATTTTGAGACGTACAGTAGAAACACCTTTTGATGCCCACCAAACCAGCAGGACCACACCTTGTAGTCATCACAACAGCATCAAGATGGCAATACTTACTACTGATAAGCACAATAGACATCTCCCCTTGAATCGAGGCCAACTCAACCTTCACCAATGCATACCTCTGATTTAGTTAAGATTGAAAATAAAGTCACTCACAGAGTAGTGTAGATCCTTGAATGAGGTCTATGTATTGCAGAAATCATTGTAGGAACTGGTCCCTGTAATCTGTCAAAAACCTTGAGAAAGTAACTAGAATTTACCCTAAAAAAATACATGTTGCACCACTCTAACATTTACCAATAAATTAGAACTTCGTTAATTTATTTAAGAAGCCCCTCTACTCATTGCCAATTTAGTTTGTTAGATGATTTAACATGATATAAAAGTTATGTCTTGTTTGTAGTCTCCACTGGTTAGTCTCCATCCACCCAATCTATTATCGGGGAGTGGTAAGTGGTTAGACTTGTAGGTCCATGTTCTTTCCCCGAAGGATGGTTGTTGTCGGGATATGGGATCTACCACAGAGAATGAGGTTCAGATGCTGAGCAATCTCTGTTGATTGGCCTCAAGCATGAACAACTTTTGACATTGAGGGCGATCATCAGGGTTTCTTGAACCAGCAACAATGCGATGTTAATCCATATGCAACCTTTCTACAGGACAACTGCCGATCAAGTTTCTATCAATCAACTCTTGTGCTTGCCACATTCCCAGTAGTCGCCCATGCCCGTGGCCCCCCATCGTTCGAAATATATCCCTATTGAGTTCAAAAGATTGAACAAAAAATAGAAATGATTGATCTTACCAAGTTCAACAATAGATGAAATGACCTACGTACATTTTGTAGAAAGCTTCGGGTGCGTGCTGGGAGATTGAAAGCTACATTATTTTTTCTACCACTTATGAGTTCTAACAGTGTAGAACTCCAAAGCTATTAAACATCAGATTTTATTGAAAATATTCCTCCATTGCAGGTACTCTGGTTGCCAGTATCCACTATCAAAAGCAAATATTGAATTAGACATGAAAAATTATGAAAGCAAACACTCTAGATTATTACATGGAGGAAACTCATTTGTATAGAATGACCTCGCACATAGCATGCTACATGTACATGCTAATATGGTGACATTAATTTGACCCCATGAACTTGAAATATGTTACATATATATGATAGTTTTAAATAACTTAGCACCAATTCTGCATACTTTAATAACAAACACTTGAAGAAATTTTCATCACACAAAAAAATTAATATAACCAATTTTTGAGTTAAAGTAAACAGGAGGTTACAACACAAGCGTCACTCTTGCATCTTCAGGTTTTTGAGCTTTGATGCAAATCACTCGAAGTTGCTGTATGGCAAAGGTTAAGACTTTGAAATGTGTGATCGAAATTATTAGGCCAGTCCTAGATAGACAAAGTTAAATCTACACCACTCCTCAAATTTTGGACACTTTTCTAAGTGCTAGGATTTTTTGAAAAATCTACAATTTCCAGAGGAGTGGGTGTGAGTAGTAGTATTTTTCTTATTCCAAAAATGATAAAAATTCAGGAGAATATGATCTAGTACCCGACAATTCTGTTGGTGCGGCATCAGTTTTGTCTAGTGTAGAGAAATCCTGGCGGTCCAAAGTTATATCTTTGGCTTCATTCGGTCGAGATGCGCGCGATAGTGAGGTGAGAGGATGTGCTGGCTTTCATGTCTTCTATTGTATTATGTGACGCTAGAGTCCTCGTGGTAGATACAAAAGTCCTCTCGTGCTCAGAGCGTTGATGGTTTCCTCGCTTAGTCCTCAATCTAGTTCCTACATTTTGTAGAATTGACAAAAAAGAAAAGAAGAAAAAGAAAAAGAAAAAAGAGAGGTTAAAATAGCCATCCTTGATTACATTGTGGAATTAGACCAAATGACAAATTGCAATGCTAAAGTTGTCTGCTAAAATTTCATTAAGAAATGATAGAGATTGGTGCTATTTGGCGCTAGTTATTCGAAGTTTAAAGCTGATATTCAAAAGCATATACTCTCTCATGATTGTTAGATAATCACTTTTGTGGTTTTTCAGGTTTATTTAAAGCTATTTGCTTTTTAATAAACTGTAAGCAGAAGCCTGCGGCCAAATTCAGTATGATACAGACTCCTAAATAATCAACAAGAATTGGTTACGTATGCTCAAATAAGTTGCATAAAACAACCTAGAGAAAGCCGAACCAAGATATTAATGTATGTCGTAGTAACGTATTGTTGGCCATGTGTGTTACGAGTATGTATTGTGTTTTTTTTTTTTTTTTTTTTTTTTTTTTTGAGCTTTTCATCTTTCTCAAAGCAGCATACCTAATACTCATCTATATACTAATTATATTCACTTGACTTCAGTCTGAACTCTTCAAGACTTGCCAGAGTTTGCTTGATTATCTTTAAACAGGCTGATTTCTTTCCATCTCATGAAGCTTTCCACTGAATAATGTGAATGCATTTCAAACAAAAATTTCAACGCAGACAGATTGCTACACAGAATATACTAGGAAAAATATGTTTATTATGCATTATTTATCAGGGAAAAGCTTGCATTGATGGGAAAGGGAAATAGCTTGTTAAAAGATTATCAAGCAACTCTGGGCAAGGTCTTGAAAGAGTTCAGGACGGAAGTCAAAGTTGATAGTAGTAAAACTTCAACACAGAAATCTTGTGAGGCTCTTAGGTTGCTGCTTTGAGAAAGATGAAAAGCTCCTAGTCTATGAGTATATGGCCAACACTAGTCTTGATGCCTTCCTCTTTGGTTTGTGCTTTCTCTAGGGTTGTTTATTGCAACTTATTTGAGCTACTTACAACTTCTTGTTTTTTATTTAGGAAGTCTGTATCATACTGATTGGCGCAGCTTCTGCTTACAGTTTATTAAAAAGAAATAGCTTAAATAAACTGAAAAAAAAAAGTGATTATCTAAGAGTTGAGAGAGTTATGCTTTTGAATTATCAGCTTTAACTTCGAATAACTAGCGCCAAATAGCACCAATCTCTATCATTCTCTTAATGAATTTAGCAAGACAACTTTACATTGCAATTTGTCATTTTGGTCTAATTCCACAATGTAATCAACGGATGCTATCTTTAACCTCTCTTTTTTTCTTTTCTTTTTTTCTTTTTCCTTTTTTGTCAGATTCTACAAAATGTAAGGAACTAGATTGGGCTAAGCGAGAAAATATAGTCACTGGAATAGCGAAGGGACTTTTGTATCTACACGAGGACTCTAGGCTCAAAATCATCCATAGAGACATGAAAGCCAGCAATGTTTTATTGGATGGTGAGATGAACCCAAAGATATCAGACTTTGGGACCGCCAGGATTTCTTATGACCAAATTGATGCCAGCACCAACAGAATTGTGGGTACATAGTAAGTCATTTCTTCCTTGAATTTTTATCCATTTTTAGAAATAAGAAAAATATATATATCTCATGGAAAATTGTAGATTTTCAAAAATATCTATGCACTTAGAAAGTGTCCAAAATTTGAGGAGTGGTGTAGATTTAAACTTTGTCTAATCTAGGACATGCCCTAATAAATTTGATCTACACATTTCAAATTCTTAACACTTTCATACATTCACAACTTCGAATTTGCATCAAAGCTCAAAACCTGAAGATGCAGAAGTGACGCCTTGTGTGTAACTCTGTTTATTTACTTCAAAAATTGTTATATTATTTTTTTGTGTGATGAAATTTCTCTCAAAGGTGTTGTTATCTAAAGTATGCAGAATTGTCTAAGTTTATTTAAACTATCATATATATGTATACATATTTTCAAGTTCATGGGGTCAATTAATGTCACCATATTAGATGTACATGTAGCACTGCCTATGTCGAGGTCAATCTATACATAATATTTCACTCCATGTAATATCTAGAGTAGTTTTGCTTTCATCAATTTTCATGTCTAATTCAATATTTTGCTTTTGATAGTGGATACATGGCACCAGAGTACGCAATGGAGGGAATATTTTCAATAAAATCTGATGTTTATAGCTTTGGAGTTCTAATGTTAGAAATCATAAGTGGTAGAAAAAATAATGCTAGCTTCAATCTCCCAGCACGCACCCAAGGCTTTCTACAAAATGTACGTAGGTCATTTCATCTAATTGTTGAACTTGGGTAAGATCAATATTTCTATTTTTTGTTCCAAATTTTTGAACTCAATAGGATATTATTTCGAACAGGCATGGCGACTATGGAATGATGGCAAAGCACAAGAGTTGATTGATAGAAACTTGATCGGCAGTTGTCCTGTAGGAAAGGTTGCCATATGGATTAACATCGCATTGTTGTGCGTTCAAGAAAACCCTGATGATCGGCCCTCAATGTCAAAAGTTGTTTTCATGCTTGGAGGCCAATCAACAGAGATTGCTAAGCCATCTGAACCTCCATTCTCTGTTGGTAGATACCCCATATCCGATCAACAACCATCTATCGGGGAAAGAACAGGACCTACAAGTCTAACACTTACACTCCCCCGATAATAGAATTGGATGGATGGAGACTTAACCCAGTGGAGATCACCCAAGACATAACTTTTATATCATGTTAAATCATCTAACTCAAAACTAATTGGCAATGAGTAGAGGGGCTTCTTAAATAAATTAACGAAGTTCTAACTTTATTTGTGTTAAATGTTAGAGTGTGAACATGTATTTTTTTAGGGTAAATTCTAGTTACTTTCTCTAAGGTTTTTGACAATTACAGGGACCATTCCTACCATGATTTCTGCAATTACATAGACCTCATTCAAGGATCTACACTACTCTGTGAGTGACTTTATTTTCAATCTTAACTAAATCAGAGTATGCATTGGTGAAGGTTGAGTTGGCCTCGATTCAAGGGGAGATGTCTATTGTGCTTATCAGTAGTAAGTTGCATCTTGATGCTGTTGTGTTGACTACAAGGTGTGGTCTGCTGGGTTTGGTGTGCATCAAAAGGTGTTTCTACTGTAACGTCTCAAAATAAATGCAATAAACCATCCAAAATGATAAGTAAATAACAATATGAATCAGAGTATGATATCCTTCTATTACATGAAATTCGGTTGTACAAAAGGGTGACATATGCGATATACATTCATAAATAGTACATCTTGAATCTACAATATGTGTTACAAACAGTAAAAAGAAATTAAAGCTAGACATATAATCATATGCCCTAAAGACTTACATATGTCCAAGTCAAGGCTTGGGTACATCAAAAGTGAGTCTTAAGCTCAATACAAATAAAGCTCTAGGCTTGTACCAAATTGAATACAAAATAACAAAACTAAGCCTTCAGCTCCATAGTCCTCCCAAGCTAAGTCCTTGGTGAAGACATATCATCAGCGCCTGAAAATGGTTTTTCCCAAATAGGATGAGCCAAAGCCCAATAGAAATAATCTAACACAATGACACGTCCTGAATTTTAATTACTCGAAAACATTACTAAAGCCTGTAAATTTAGGTCCATTTTTTTTTAATCTATATATATAACTATTACACTTGAGTAATAGAAACATAATAACACTAGTTCTCACTCTCAACGAATGCAACAACAATAATACGTGCTTCCGCTACGGAGCTACAAATAAATAATTACAAACCACAAGATACATTTTTTTTTATTCCCTTAACATCTATGATAAAGTTTATACAAAAAGGTACATGGAATCCCTACTCTTCAACTAATGAATCCGAAATTCTCTTCCTGAAAAAGAATAAAACAACGAGGGGTGAGCTCTAATGCCCAGTAGGAATCTCATAGTTCTACAACAATAGCTAACACATAGATAGACATGATTATGCATGCAGAGTGATACCATATAGTAAGGTGACATTTTGTAAGTTCAAAATATTATACGAAAAGTATTCACCTTGCTTGTTTCCACTTTTCAAAAAACACTTTTCAGAAAATTATACTTTCTTATTTTCCGTATTTTTTTGTTTTTACTGAATTTTTTAATATTTTAAGCAATTTTTTACTTTTTAGACACACCTAACATAAATACACCTAAAAAGTAAAAAAATTATAAAAAAAATATTTTAAAAATTCACTAAATACCAAAAATACAAAAAAAAAATACAAGAATTCAGTACATTTTTATATTTTTATGTATTTATTAATTTTTTAAAATATTTTTTCACAAATTTTTACTTTTTAGATATATCTAAGTAAGGCTGCATCTAAAAAAGTAAAAAAAAGTTTAAAATTGAAAAAATATTCACTAAAAACAAAAAAACACAAAAATCAAAAAATTCAGTTTTCAAAAAACTTAATCCAGAAAACTCAAACCAAACACATTGATTCTTTCTTAAAATTTCACTTGAACCTTTAAGAAAACTCGCTGTCATAAATGTAGTCTCTCATCATTAGGAAGCCATAAATTTTCTTTGAAAACAAGTACACTTAAGGAAGAACATCATCTTAAATTCATTAACTCGATTCCAAATTATTCCTCATTTCGTTTCCATTTTAATATTCCACATTTCATTTCCATCCCAATATTACACATTTCATTTCCATTTCCAATTACCATACTCCATAACATCAAAATCCAAAGGATTAGAGTTCAAACATAACACAAAAATCACAAACCTTTTTTTTTATTCAATTTTCCAATTACTTACAAAACAAAGCTCATAATCTTCCCTTTTGTCACAAGCAATCCATTGAGTTCATCATCACTAGCCCCTAATCCAATTACCCACATGATGCCAATTCTAATCCTTAATCCATTTTTCTTCAGTTTATTTATTCTTCTCAATTCATGAGTCAATTTCATTATCTTTCAACAACCAAACTGAGGCTACAACTCAGTGGTTTTCCAATCATACAAAACACACATAAACACTTCAAACTACTATTTTACGAAAATTTCGCCTGAGGGATCGACATCTATGTATAAATTTCAGGATTTTCACCCAGGACACTCCGACCAACTTAGTTATAATGGAGTCCATCCCCTTTCTCCTCCCAAACAAACATACATATACAATGTATTTTATCACATAATCACACATGAAGTACATCCCCTTTCTCCTCCCAAACAATCATACATATACAATGTATTAAAACACACAATCATATTTAATGACAACCATTTGTCAAACTTATCATATCATTTACTCTTTTCAACTAGCACAATTCATGTGATCCAAAATATGATTTTCAAAAAGAAACAAGTGCACTTAAAACATAACACAAGAATTTCCAAAATCTTTTTCCAAAACATACAGTTTAAATCCTCAAAATCCATTGTATGCTCCATGATATGCATGATTTATAGATAGTCCGGTTTGCCTGGTCAAAATGCAATTTCTACAACAATCATAGCTATCCTCTATCGATCGTCCAAAACAAATATATCTCAACCGATAAATAAATTCCTTTAAAGATACGCCTTTTTTCAAAATCTCATATAGGAGTGATAATGCATATCAAGCTCCACCATCATCATTAATAATCCTCCAATTTCACTTTTACAAAGACAATTTCAATTATTTATACAAAATAACAATTTGATCCAATTAGGACAAAACTCCCTCTTTTTTTTTCTTTTTTTTTTTTTTTCAAATATCAACCCAAACTCAATACAACCCAACACAACTCAACTTAATTCAATACAACTCAACGTAGTCAACACAATTAAACATAATCAACACAATTCAACATAATCAACACTATTCAACATGATTCAATTCAACATCATTAAATGCAATTCAACATAATTCAAGGTGAACTCTCAAATCTCCATTTCATCATTTCATCCCAAGTCTCACGCCATCCATATCATTAACAAATCTTTTTCCCCAAATTTCATTTCATATTATAGCATGATTTACAATATCCATAATAAAAGTTCATTCGCTAATTTTTAACATAATTTTCAAACACTTCCAAAATTCAATTAAATTGGTATATGTATAATTCAATACCTCAATTTCATGATTCTACTTTCAATTTGAGCAAAATCATTATTTATCATCATGAATCAACTTAGGGTTTTTAAGAAAATCAAGTATTTCAAGAAAAATTCAAACTTCTTAAACCATTACTTTTTATTCTAATTTTTCCATTGATTATACACCTAAGGTTCACAGTCCACCATCTTAACCCAACAATTGAACCCCCAACACTTCAAACCCTAAACCCCCAAATCTCATAATGTACACTATATGCTCAAAAATGTCAGTTTTGTATGTATATAATCAAAATACCACAAATCTATCTATTTATGGAAGTATTGAAGAAGAACTAGGACCCCTACCTCAAGAATCAAGCAAAGGAGCAAAGCTTCGAGAAGAATCCTTTGCAAATCCGAATTCCAATCGGTTGAAAATGTTGAGTTTCAAGCCTTCTTCACTTTTTGGTAAAAGATCTTGGCCCATCCTTAGGGAAATAGAAGTTATTTGAGGTAAAAAACCTAGGGTTTTCAGACCTAGGGTGAGAGGAATGAAGAAGGAAAAGGAAAATGCAAAGAATGAGCTAAAAATCACGTTTTTAAGCTGCTGAATTCGCGCAGTTCGCTCGAGCGTATCTTTCCACGCTCGAGTGTACCTACTTCCAACACAGATATGAAAACTTCAAACGGGTATAAATCTCTCATCGGGACTCTGTTCTAGGTTGTTCTTGTGTCCAAATTGAAGCCCTGGAAATAAGCTTTCCAATGGTTTTGGCCTCATATTCAAATTCAAAGTATGGAAGGAGAAAAGGGCAAAAAGGTGAAGGTTGGTTAAAAACTCAAACTGAAACTTGGGGCTTTTTATCCAATCTTACCTAAATACCTTGTTAAGACTTCAATCAAGGTTCCAAACATCACCCAAGGGTCCTCAATTATAATATTTAAGGTTCACTTGTCAACCCATCAATGTCAAGAGTCCGACAACCACTCAAGTTTTAAGGTGACGGACACCACTATACATCAATCCAATGTGAATTAAAATTCGAGTCATTACAATCTTCCCACCTTAAGAAATTTCGTCCCCGAAATTGCATCCGTTCTAACAAAAATAGCAACAACCTTATACTCACCAAGTCTTAACAACTCCTAATCCAAAAATAAAGCATGAGAGCACCCATATATATATCCACCAAACCTTAACAACTTTCAGTTACACCTTATTTCAATTCTAAGCCCAAAAATACCAAATGTCACACACAATGTATGAATCTTAACAAAGATATAAGGGTGAAATGCATATGCAATGCCCATGTCAAACTGTTTCACATTTTTTTCTCAAAATCATGCCATGCTTAATTTATATCACAATTCTCAAATCATGTCCTCTACCATAGGAAACAAGGGGGATTTCTCAAACACGTACGACCTTTCACAGATATTTCGTCCGTGAGAAACCGTCAAACGACACCCATGTAAACGTAGTCTATACAAGTACTACTATTGCCATTTTACAGATATTTCATCCGCGAGAATTGTCACCCATGTATGCGTGCGTTTTTCAAGACTTTCACCCTGAACACACATGCTAACTTAATTTGGTGATACATGCCTCTTTCCAACATTCACCCATTTTCTCAAATTCATATACATATGCAATGTATTAAATGAGCAACAATGTTCAATGCACATGGATGAGAAATTAGTTTCAATTCACCTAGTTCTCATGCAAGTTATACAACAATCATAGCTACCCTACCTAATCCTCATGCAAGTTCTACAACAATCATGCAAGTGCTATCTTTGGTGTTGTTTTGTTTTTGCTTCTTGGTGTTTGTGTCTTGGTTTTGATATCAGAGGATAGCTTAGTGGGCTGATCCTATGTTTGTTTTGGTGGTGTTTTGTTTTGCCTTTCGTTGTTTTCTCTTGGCTTTGGTTGGTTTCTTACCAACTCTTGATGGTGTGCTAGCACGTGATTGGGTGGTCATATTGGTACCAACCTAGTTGGGATTGATATGTCTCACTATGATGCTCTTTTCACCCATTCTCTTTTTTCTTCTTTTCTTGAAGTGATAAGTTCTTTGTTCATCAATAAAGGTTTTTTTGCCGATCAAAAAAAAAAAAAAAAATCA